>BQNB010057570.1:0-38158 GCA_026074375.1 Tanacetum coccineum | reverse complement strand
GAGACGGACAATCAAGCATTGATTCAAATTCCACTACCACCCGTATCTTCCATCTCACTGTCCCTAGGTCTACTCCTAGCCGTAGACTCTAGATCTAAATCATTTTCGAATATGTCATAAATCACATTCTCCCAGATTGCTTTTAACTTAAAAATTTCTTCCTCCTCCTTGGTTGGTTTGTATTCTGGGAATTTTCCTAGAAATTTAGTAATTGTACCATCTTTAGCAGTCACTGTTGTTTCAATCTTTAATACCTCTTCTCCCTTCACTAATTTTATGGTCAACCTCTCTTCAACTCTGCATGGGTACATGTCAATCGGTATACGAATCTTGCGGCTACCCCCGTCTTACCTAATCCCTTGTTCCTGGTTTATAGTATCCCCTACATCCTTTTGCAATGGCAACCCTTATGCGGAACTTCTTATGAAGGTGAAGAGGCATAGTTAATTTATCAAGAGATAAGGCACACTAAATCGGATAAAGGCAATAAAATAGCTAAAAAAATAACAAAAACTAAGAAATAAAATCATGTAATTAAGGGGGGAAACGCATACTAGTTATACTACTAAACGTTTAAGCCCTAACATGCATCTACGTGAAGGAATCCTAGGTTATAGTCTAGGCTCAACCACCTACTTCTATATAACCATTAGCTCTGATACCAATCTGTCACACCCCGACTAGGCAAAAACCCGAGGCGTAACATCATGGATATCATCACAACATAATGGTGTCAAAAATAGAGAGAACTAAATGAAATAGATAAACTAATGAGACACAATGTGTCATGACAATATCTAACACCAGATAAAGGAGTCTTGCATTATGATAGCAAAGTCATACCACAAGGAAACATAATCCAAAAGTCTAAACAATCCATAAACAACCAAGTATCAAACAATTCAAATGCCAAAATAAAAACTCTAGGAGATAGACTCTGCATGCAAGCCTATGGTCTCACTAGCCACTCTTCCTAACTTCATTATCCTCAAGACGATTACCTGAAAAATGATGCTTAAAAACGTCAACATAATGTTGGTGAGAGTCATAGGTTTTAAGACATGATAATCAAATCCAACTATAAATTACTGTGATAATAAAGAAAACATTGCAGGACAATAAATGAACTATCATACAGGCTAACATGCAAATCCAATCAATCACACAAATACCCGGCAAACGACTACAAGACGTCTCATATCGTACCAAGGTCCCTGTGGTTACCCCCTTAGCCCAGGCCATGGATACTCCCAAAGTAACCTTCCTGCTCGCTAGGCCACAGTACCATCCACTAAACAGGCCATGGATACCCGCAGGTGATCCCCCTGACTTAGTTCGCAATTCTCAATATCACATCACAAAACATGTAGCACACAACATACAATAGTCACGTATAGTCCATGCATCTTTGACAACACATTATCACAGTAATCAAAACATTTCCAAACACTTTGCATCATTTCCACCCCAATAAATCATAAGAAAAGAGGGGCTATGAAACTCACCTGATGCACAAGCAGCTTCCAAACAATATCAACACAAGCTACACAATACAAACACAAACGTGTTACACGCGACCAAGCTAAAAGCTCAAGTCCATGTAACACTCATATGATGGATGTCTAAGGGTTTGATTAACCATCATGGGTCGCCCCGACACCATGCCCAACCTTAACCATCTTGTTAACACATTATACTAGTTAACTATAATTTATCCAAAATTGCAGAATTTTAGCGTGTCTTAACCAACTTAAAAACTATACTTGCTGACCTTTATAAATTATACCAAAAATCATCTAAGCTCCTTTATGTGTTTATTAAATACCTTGTGATTCCCAAGTATTAATTACATATGAAACTATCCCAAATAAAATCCAACTTCAAAACTGTTCCAATTCGGATCTGATTGCACAATAAAATGTTTGACCTTGCTAACCGTACTTAGACAACTAATCAGAGACTAAAAATTGGTGTGGGGTTAATATACATATAGAACTTAACAGATGTAGAAGAAAGCTAATTCCACTTTTAATTAGGGTTTTACCCTTCCAAACATGACCTAATTCTGACCCGTATTTTCTGTTTTGACCATTTTTCTTGCAAAAATTATTTGAATGACTTTCCGACCTTAAAAGCCTTCGAGGCCAGATTTTCTAGAAAGTAGACTCTTTTGTCTTATTCATAGACTCAAGAAACATACCAATACACGTTTTTATCATCAAGATATTCAAGTCGTTTGAACACACCCAAATTCTACTCAACCCTAAAACAAGTTTATAAAACCGCAACTCTAACCAAACCAACTGCATGAACATGAACCCTAATCAAGCCCTAATCATCTAGTACATTCAAATATCATTAATATTTTGTATGTTATGTAAACCCTATAGCCAATCTAAAATCAGGTACATGAATTGAACAGAATAAACAAACAGGAGAACATACTAACGATGCTTACTTGTATTAACCAAATATTTATATATGCATTAGTTAGTTAATTTATATTAGACCCCATTAATATAATATCATGAATTAGGCCTATCCCATATGTTAGAACATTCTCTTTATCCTATATAAGATATTGTTGTTATCAATATAATCAAGCAATCAATACTCTAGATAACATAATTAACTACGATCTAAACACCTAGATTTCTTGATCAATTTTTTTTGTCTTCCTTAGGGTTTTGGGGTTGGATCTACATGGCACAAAGAGAAAAAGGAAGGGAAGAAAATATGACTAGGGTTTTTATTATATAAACTTATCTAAGATTTAAAAAAAAAAAAGAAAAAAAAATCCTTGTCCCATCTATAATTTTTAAATAAAAACAATTTTGTTTCCTTTTCTTTAATAAACGTAACGCCCCCCTATATTATAGAGTATTTTATTTATTAATTATACTTATATTTACATTACCTTAATTTTCTATAAAAACCTATGTAAATTTGGTAAACATTTTTACATAAATGCTACTTACTAAACTTTCTAAAAATAACTTTTCATTTTATATCTCACTTTCTATTTATGGAAAATTTACTACGGAACTCCATAGTCACTCACTTCTTTGTGCTTCCTTTCTAATAACTTACACCTTCTTATAAACGCTTAACTCTTAAAACCAAGATTTGTACTACAATGCATGCAACACGTCTTCATTTCCATTATCACCACACGTGAACAAATGGAATACTTAACACCAAACTCATATGCACACAAAATAAGATAATCATTTACCTCTAAAATGACATCATGCATAAATGTAAACCACTTCAACCTACATAACGAACACATAGCACACAAGAAACATACAAAATGGACACTTAGCCATTTCTAAAGGTATAAACTAACTTGCTCAAATCACGGTTATCACAGTATCCCCTCCTTATGGAAATCTCGTCCTAAGATTTAACTATTGGGTTCAACTGCACAACAACAATTAACTGAGGATACTTAGACTCCATATAGTCCCTATCATGTTCCCTAAGTGAACTCGGGACACGCTTTGAATCCCAACGAACTTTACAATGGAATTCCTACTACGTTTTAAACTTCTTAATTTCTCGATCTATAATCTCTATAGGTTCCTCGACAAAATGAAGTGTCATGTCGACCTTAATCTCATCTAATGGCACATGCAAATTAGCATCCGCCAGACACTTCTTTAGATTTGACACATGAAAAGTATTATGCACGCTATTCAACTCCTCATGTAACCTTAACCTTAATAATACTCGATCACCCACCTCAAATTCTAACGGTTTACGTCTCTTATCCGCATAGCTCTTTTGACGATCTCTCGCCGCTTTGAGCTTTTCCTTTATCAATACCAAACCTTATTTTGTCCGGCTTCTAATACTTAACGGGTCCTACAACTACTCCTCTAATCCTGCCCATAGAACCTCGAGACCTAATAAAATGCGCTTGAAACGTAGATAAGAAAGGGTGTAAAAGCTAACAAGAAAAAAAAATACAATTAAGGCGATCTACGTTTCCTACCATACAAAGCTTTAAACGGAGCATACCGAATGCTTAATTTATAACTACCACCAAAATCGATAACACATGCCCAACATTATATCCTCCCAAAGTCGAATTCAACGTTTCACATTTGTCCATCCACATGAGATGCTAAGTGTAACTCAAATTCAATCCGAGACTCTAACACATTCTGCAGCGTCTGCGCCAAAACCACAAGGTAATCATCCGATCCAATATGAGCTTGATCATTGCACCAGAATTCCATTCCTTCTATTATCTCATCACATACCAATCCTTGCACTTCCACATCTGAAATCTGTTCTTGTATAGCTAAAAATAGCTAACTTGGTCAGTTTTATCGACCATTCACGCCAAATCACATCATACTCACTTACTATTGAACTTTGGGAAATTTAGTGATAATATCCATGTTGATTCTATCTCATTTTTCACTAAGTATCTTCAGGCTGTTGCAGCAAGCCAAAAGTCTTTGACATTCAGCCTTCGCCTCTTAAAAACAAAACCGACAATTTGCAAACATATTAGTTATATCATTTTCTACAACGTGGCTACAATACAGTCTCCAAGGTTTATATTAACGTCTTATTCGCTCCCGGATGTACCAAGTACCTTGATGCATGGGCCTCATCCATTACACTTCCTACCAATAGAACCTAAATTCGATCCATAAAGTACAAACTCTCGTCTCCTTTTCTTTCCATCTGTGGATCTAAACCATGTAGCCTTTCTGCGAGTATGTTCTCTTGCTTGAACGCCTCACTTTGGGCTGCCAGTATCATTCCTCTTACTCGTCTTGATTTACGTCGTCACCTTTCCAATCAATCGCATCAACCCACTACATTCGCTTTAACAAGTATCACGCAAAAAATCAAAATTTCTTTCAAAATCTGAAAAGCCTCTTTCTTGTCCTAATACGCTCCACTCATACTTCTGATTCCTCTCAGTTAGGGAAGTAAGGGGGTTCAACAATCTTAAAAAAATCGCGATGAACGTCGGTAGTAACCTGCCAATCCTAAGAATAATCATCTAATTCCTCACTGCCTCACTCTTACTCGGGTCCACGTGAATACGTTATGGTTGACCACGTGACCAAGAAAATGCACTTCTTCCAACCAAAACTCACACTTAGAAAAACTTAGGCATAAAATTCTCCTTCCTCAGTGACATCCCAACACTAACTTCACAATAAACTTCCGGTTCCTTCCTTTCAAACTTTGAGTAGCCCATAATGTCATCAATGAATAACGATACAAACCTAAACCTAATACGGTTAGCACCCGTTCACTAAGTCCATGAAACCGGTTAGTGCATACGGATAAGCCTAAAAGGCATAACCGTAGACTCAAAATGTTTGTATCTCGTTCAAAATGCGGTCTTTGGAATGGCATCCTCATGCACTCGTAGCTGATGATAACCTGACCGAAAATCTATCTTTAAGAAAGGACACGCTCCTCATAACTGATCAAATAAGTCATCAATCCTAGGGAGTGGATAACGTTTTTTAACAGTTAATTTGTTCAACTCCTATGATCAATACACATGCGAAAAGAACCATCCTTCTTCTTCATGAATAACACCGTGCCCCCACAAGAAAATGAATAGGTCATAGAAAACACCTTGTCTTTCTAACTCATTGAAGTTGTTCATTACAATTCTTGCTTTCTGATTGTGCTAGAACATATGGAGACTTCGCGGCTGGCGACGCTCATGAACCAAATCTATGCGTAACTCAACTTTGTCGGCGTGGTGGTCATCGACTCAATCTACCAGAAACACATCATAAATATCGCGCGCCAGCGGGTATATCACTTATCTTAAGTTCATCCACTTAGCGTTCATTAGATCTTGGCGTCCCCCCCCCCCCCCCCCCCGCTCTCAAAGTACGTTCCCCATGAACTCGAAAATATCTATGCACCTTCCCAACGGTAAACTACTCTAACCACCTTCTCATAACATAACTATCACAAACATCCTCTTGGACAACAAGTCCATTCCACAATTACATCAAAGCATCCACGCTCAACGTAATCAACGAACTCCAAGGGTTACGAACCAATCAAAAAGGATAACAAACGAATATTCGAGTCACGCTAAGAATACATATGGGGGATTCCACATATGCAAATAGACGTGGATCAAATGACATAAGAATTCTTTGAAAGAAAGGATACGTATATGTACCAAGTGAAAACGCAAACGAAAAAAAATCAACAGGCGTACCATGACAAAAGAAACACATAACGAAAATCATTACGCACCAGAACTTATAAATACGAAAGACAAAATTCTTATACCAACAATCAACTTTACTGGAAAGAACCAATTAAATAATGTTTTTTATAAAAAATCAATTTAAAATATAGAAAGTCCGGTTTAAAATGAAAATCATTAAAAAAAATGTTTGAAGTCTAATCGTGTAAAATTCATTTTAATCATGGTTGTTACAAAAAATCTAGAATATTATCTAATGTGTAATCGCATCTTACTAACCATGAAATCAGTTTAATTCTCTTTTTCATAAAAAAAATTTAAAATTTAATAACCATACAATTTTCATAACGTAATTGAGTAGCCTCTTAAACATGTTCATTCACAACGATCATTTAAACACATTTTATTCACAATAATCATTTTAACCAAAAACACAGTTTTTCCCAAACATCCACCAAGATATTCTCAAAAGGTTTTGTTTTTATAATTCAACATCAATTATACAATATGATACTCAACAAAGGACACTGCAAACAAAGGATTTTAAAAACAAATACCGGACTGACTCTAACACCATTCTGTTTGTTTTGAAAACAAAAGAAAATACCAAAAACCATTATACCTCAAAATAAAATCAAACGAACTCGTACAAAGAAACGAATTCCAGACGTTACGGATCCAAAAGAAAACGTAAGGTCTTATCCGAAATAATGATTAACAGAGCAAACCTAAAAACATCGATACTAACACGTCGCCAACGGTTACAAAAACATGAGATAACAAACAAGGGAGTAAATATCCCTTACTAATATTTTCACGAAACAAAAAGAGCTTAAAAGAAAAAATTTTCAATGATTCCTATGAGAATCAACTTTACCGGGAAAACTAGTGAAATGTACTAATAACCAAAAGCAGCAGATCCGAACAACCAGTATTCATCAAGACGTCGAATAGGAAGATAGGACCTCCTTACAACAAAGTACGATGAAGGGATTCTACACTTAGAGTTAGGAATCCGAACGAATAATCGAGCAAACGAACAACCACAATAATAGTAATAGCAGTACAAATATGTATCTGAAAATGTTAAATAGAAGGAAAACTTACTATCTACACAACTATCCATAACACATCCGCACATTAGGTTAAGAGAATAATTCCCTAACCATATAACCATCATTATCATGAATACACATATAAAAAACATATTACACTACCACCGTACAACAAAACACAAATAAATGCAATCATGGTCACAAGTCTACGTGTGTGATGCCTTTCTAATTATGTTGGCAACCATAATTATAAGTGCCTCCTTTCACACGCGTACTTACTTCCAAGATTACCCATTTCAATCATAATTCACATATAAACACATATTCCACATTGCACATCTTAAACCACTCCAACTTAACACATAATGGATGCCCATCCAATAACTACTTACTTATATAAAAATAAAATCAAAACGACATAAAGGAACGTAAGTCTCGCAACGACTCCCAAAATACGAAATATCTAAAAGAAATAATCAATAACAACATGACGAGGTAAAGGACGGGATAAACTTATGATGGGCCTTGCTTGGGTTTGACTTTGCCTCCGCAAGAATCACCGGGTCCAGCCCTATTACGCGCATCCGACAAACGATCAACTATCCTATCTCTTTCGGTTCCACAAGAGGCTCCTTATAACGCTTAAGTCCAGTTGGGAAAACGGTTCCCCAACGAGACTTCTTACAGGTGGGGGAAAAACATAGCTAAAATACTAAGAAAGTAATACATATCATATCAGATAATGGTAGGCAAAATAACTAAAATGACAACTTAGCAAAATACGAGATATATAAGCTATGCAAAAATAGAGAGGAAGCATAGTAGTTATAGCATTAAACACTTAAGCCCTAAATGCATCTACATGAAGGACCCCTAGGTTATAGTCTAGGCTCAACCACCTACTTCTCTATAACCATTGGCTCTGATACCAATCTGTCACACCCCGCCTAGGCGGAAACACGAGGCGTAACATCATGGATATCATCACAACACAATGGTGTCAACAATAGAGAGAACTAAATGAAATAGATAAACAAATAAGACACAATGTGTCATGACAATATCTAACACAAGATAAAGGAGTCTTGCATTACGATAGCAAAGTCATACCACAAGGAAACATACTCTAAAAGTCTAAACAATCAAATAACAACCAAGTATCAAACAATTCAAATGACATAAATAAAATCTCTAGGAGAATGACTCCGCATGCAAGCCTATGGTCTCACTAGCCACTCTTCCTAACTTTAACATCCTCAAGATGGTTACCTGAAAATGATGCTTAAAACGTCAACACAAAGGTTGGTGAGAGTCATAGGTTTAAGACACGAAAATTAAAGCTTATAAACAATTACTATGATTAATGCAAACATGGCAGAATAATTACTGTACTATCATACAAGCTAACATACAAATGTAACCATAACGAGCATGGGAACGGAACGTGTCCCTCAATCCAACAAGTATCAACACTTGGATAGGAACGTTACCCTCGATCCATTAAAACCATCACTTCACATGGGTAGGAATGTTACCCCCGATCTAATATCACAACAAATTAGTAGGCACGCTACCCCCCGATCCAAATTACACAAAGCATTTTACACGCAACATACAATAGCCAAGTAAAGTCCAACCCTTTCAAAATAAAACACATAATCACATAATTTGAATATTTCCAAATCCATTTGCATCTATTTTCCATCCCAATTTAAAAGCGATGTGAAAAGAGAGACTATGAAACTCAACCTGATGCACAAGCAGCTTCAAACAATATCAACACAAGCTACACAAACAAACACTAACGTGTACACTCTCCCAACTAAAAAAAGCTTCAAGTCCATGTAAAACTCATAGATTATGTCTAAGGGATTGATTAACCATCATGGTCGCGCCCGACACACATTGCCCAACCTTAACCATCTGTACACATTAATACTAGTTAACTTCAACATTATCTAAAAGAGCAAAAGAAATTTATATTGTAGCGTGTCTTAACCAACTTAAAACCATAACTTGGCTGACCTTCTATAAATTATACCAAAAATCATCAAGCTCTTTTATGTGTATTTATTAATACCTTGTGAATTCCAAGTATAATTACATGTGGAACTACCCCAAAATAAAATCCAACTTCAAACGATCCAATTCGGATTTGAGTGCACACTAAATGTTTGCCTTGCTAATCATACTAGAAACTAATAAGAGACTAAAAATTGTGGAGGTTAAAATAGACATATAGATACTTAACTATGTAAAGGATAAGCTTTAATTCCACATTTTAATTTAGGGTTTCACCCACATAAACATGAACTAATTCTTGACCGTATTTTACTGTTTTGACCACTTTTTTCAGAGATTATTTGAATGAACTACTACTCATAGAAACCTTCAGCTGGCGTTATTGGAAAGTAGACTCTTTTGGCTTATTCATAGATCAAGAAAGCATATTCATACACATTTTTTTTTTAATCATCTAGATATCAGTCTTGAACACGACCCAAAATTCCGTTCAGACCCTAAATCAAGTTTTAACGCAAATCTAGCCTAACTAATTGCATGAACATGACCCTAATCAAGCCCTAATCACTCTAATATCATTAAATATCAATAATATTCTGTATTTTTTGTAAACCCTAGATGCATAAAAAATCATGTTACATGAATTGAAAGAATAACAAGAATGAGAACATACCAAACGATCGTACTTGAATTAACACGACAACCTCTAGATTCGTGAACCAAATTTTTTTTTTGTCTTCCTTAGGTTTTGGGGTTGGATCTCACGGCACAAATAAAGAAGGGAGAAAATATTACTATTTTATTATATAAACTTAACTAAGTAGAATCCTAGTCTCAACTAAATTTTAAATAAAATATATTTATCCTTTTCATTTTAAACCGACGCCCCCTTAAATTTTTTTATTTTATTTTATTATTTAATCCTTATATTTACTTTACCTTAATTTCCTATAAAAAACCTTTATAAATTTGGTCAACCTTTTTACATAAGATGCTAACTTACTAAACGTTTAAAAATATCTTTTCATTTCACACTCACTTCTTTTATAGAAAAGTTTGCTACAAACTTCTATATTTCACTCACATGCTTCCTTTCCAATAACTTACACTTCTTATAAACGCTTAACACTTAAAACAGAATTAACTTCCAATGCATGCAACACTCTTTCATTTACATTAACACCACACGTAACAAATGGAATACTTAACATCAAACCATATGCACACAAAATAAGAATAATCATTTACTCTCTAAAAATGACATCTGCACATATTGTAATCCACTTCAACCTACAATATTAACCCATAGCCCGCAAGAAACTACAAAATAACACTTAGCTATTTCTAAAGATATAAACTAACCTGCTCAAATCAAGGTTGTCACACCAAGTTTGGGTTCTCAAGTCTTACAAATGATTCGCGGCTAAGTTCTCTGCCCCTTTCTTATCTTTAATCTTAATGTCAACCCCTTGAATAAGCAGAACCCACCTTATAAGCCTTGGTTTGGCATCCTGTTTGCTAAATAAATACTTCAAAGATGAATGATCAGTATAGACAATGGTTTTTGATAAGATAAGGTACGGGCAAAATTTATCAAAAGAGAAAACAACTATAAGAAGTTCTTTTTCAGTGGTGGTGTAATGCTCTTGGGCGTTATTCAGAGTTTTGCTGGCATAATAGATTGGTTTGAATTTCCCGTCTATTCGTTGTCCTAACACAGCTCCAACAGCGAAGTCACCAGCGTCACACATTAATTCAAAAGGTACGTTCTAATCGGGAGATATGATGATAGGCGTAGTGGTTAGTTTTTCTTTCAAAATGTTAAATGCCTTTTTGCAATCGTCAAAAAAATCAAACTTTTCGTCTTTCATTAAAAGCTGGGTCATTGGTTTAGAAATCATGGAAAAGTCTTTTATGAACCTTCGGTAAAATCCCGCATGCCCTAGAAAGCTTCTCACCCCTTTCACGTTTGTTGGGTATGGCAATTTAGCTACACATCGATTTTAGCTTTATCAACCACAATTCTAGCCCCATAAATTTTGTGTCCTAAAACAATCCCTTCTTTTACCATAAAATGACATTTTTCCCAATTTAGCACAAGGTTGGTTTCTTCATATCTAGCAAGCATCCTATCTAAATTGGCTAGACAATAATCAAAAGAGTTACCGAATACCGGGAAGTCGTCCATGAATACTTCTATAAAGTCTTCCACCATGTCGTGGAAAATTGCCGTCATGCATCTCTGAAAAGTAGCCGGTGCGTTGCATAACCCAAACGGCATTCGTCGGTATGCAAAAGTCTCATAAGGACAAGTGAATGTTGTTTTTTCTTGATCTTCGGGTGTGATCGGAAATTGGAAGAATCCTGAAAAACCATCAAGAAAACAGTAATATTCATTCTCACATAAACGCTCTAACATTTGATAAATAAAGGGAAGAGGGAAATGATCCTTTCGAGTCGCATCGTTGAGTTTACGATAGTCGATGCACACTCGCCATCGTGTAACTGTGCGAGAAGGAATTAACTCATTATTGTCATTCAGAACTACCGTCATTCCTCCTTTCTTTGGAACTACGTGGATTGGGCTGACCCACGAACTATCCAAGATTGGATAAATCAGTCCTGAATCAAGTAGCTTTACAATCTCGTTTTTCACTACGTCTTGGACTTTGGGATTTAAACGCCTTTGGGGTTGAATGACCGGTTTTTAGTCATCTTCCATCAGAATTTTATGCGTGCAATATGATGGACTGATTCCCTTGATGTCCGACATTTTCCAAGAAATTGCCCCCTTACGTTTCTCCAATACTTGCAAAAGTAACATTTTCTCCCCTTCAGATAATTTGAATGAGATAATTATAGGAAAAGATTTGTCTCCATGGAGGTATGCGTATTCTAAGTGTTGAGGCAAACTTTTTAGCTCAGGTTTCTTCTCATCGATCTCATTAGCGCTAGCCGAATAAAGTTGTTCCCTCATAACTTTATTGGGTTCTGCCGTTTCCTGCTTAACTGGATACGACGTATTGACAGATTCGATACACCATATTGAATCAGAGTCATCAGTAGCTTCACATTCGCAACTTTCAAGGTCCGATTGTTCAATTGATTTTTCTAGCCCTTTTAATAAAAATGAACCAGTCGTATCATTTGCTAGTAATTCTTAGGTCTCTGCGTAGATTACGTCATCCAAGTAATCAATCTCGTAGCATTCATCATCTTCGGTTGGCGATCTCTTGATTGATTGGTCCATGTCAAAGATTACTTCATCGCCCCTACCTTTAGTGTTATCTTTTTTATTAAATACGTCTATCATAGCTCGAGCAGTTGCCAAAAATGGTCTTCCTAGGATTATAACAACTCTAGAGTCTTTGGGCATATCTAAGATAACGAAGTCTATTAGATTGACGAATTTATCAACTTTGATGAGTACATTTTCGACGATTCCCCTTGGGTATTGGATCGATCTATCTGCAAGCTCCAAACTCATTCTTGTAGCTTTTGGTTCTCTCAAACTGAGTTTTTCATACATCGTATGTGGCATCAAGCTTATACTAGCTCCTAGGTCTGCTAACGCATTATTAATGTGTAATTGGCCAATGTCACAAGGGATAGTAAAACTCCCTAGGTCTTTTTCTTTCGATGGAAGCTTGTTTAATAATACCGCCGAGCATCTTTCATTCATAGTGATCGTACAAGCTCCTTCGAGTCTGGCTCTATTTGTCAACAAATCTTTCAAAAATTTGGCATACTTTGGCATTTAAGCGATTGCTTCGATGAAGGGCAAATTGATGTGGAGTTGCTTCAGGTTTTCCAAGAACTTTTTCTGTTGAGCCTCTTCTTTTTCTTTTCTCAATCTTTAGGGAAAAGGAATGGGTGGCGTTTGTACTTCACTTGTTTGCTGAACAATAGGTTCGTCTGCCTTCTGGGGTTGGTCATTGGTAAGGACTTTGTTTGATTCAACTGGTTCGTCGTGATTTATTACTAGGGATTCTTTCGTATGTATATTGGCGTTGTTATCTTGAACATCTTGAGTCGTTGTTTCCCCCCCTCTAGTAGTTACTCCTTTGGCTTCTGGATTTGATATTGGAGTGTTATTGATCACTTTCAACAATCCTTGTACCTCGAACCTGAGCTCGCTTAACGAACTATTTCTTTCTTTAATTAAGAGCTCGTTTGTTGTTCTAAATTCATGGATGAATTCTCTCATCTCCTCTTGCTCACGTTTTCCTTCGTCGATAAATTTGTATAACATTTCTTCCATCGTTAATCTCTTTTTCGGGTAAGTAAAGTGATATGGACGAAGTCCGAAGGTTCTTTATGAAAAATAAGACATTATTCAAAGTAAAGCTATTCTAGAGAAATAAACTTGCAAAGATTTCGAAAATTTTAGTCAATACGTCATATACAATAATTGGATACGTCGTATTGCTGAATCAGAAAGTTAGATACGCCGTATTCAATAGAGTTGGATATGCCGTATAGGGTTGTCGACCAGAACAGTGTATTATGAAAAGAAATTAAATAAAGAACACATAAACAAGACAAGAAAACAATTAAGGACAGAATTATACACTAATCTAAATTACACTAATCCTAAGGGTTAGATCTAATCTAATGCTAAAAACCAAAATATCAAATAAAAATTAAGATTAATTCTCACTCCCCGGTAATGGCGCCAAAAACTTGATGTGCTGTCGTGTAGGGTCAATTTATTGATTACCAAGTTTTAAATTTATATTTTGCCGACTTAACAAAAAACAACACTTTAACGGGCAGTGTACCCGATCGGTGGGAGTTTCGTGGTAAGTAAGGTGTCGAACACTTTGAGCGAAGTTAAATCTTTCAATTTATTAATACTTTGGTTTTTCTAATCTAAGTTAGTCTAATCTATGCTAAACCTATGTTAATCCTAAATCTAATGGAAAAAGGGGGGGTTTTCTGCCTGAGAGACTGGCACAGGTTTGGTGGTGACTAAAATCAATTCAAGACACTTTAACCCACGCAAGCAAATTAACAGAAGATAAAAGAGCGGACTAGCCAAATATAAGAAAACTATATTATCCATTATTAATCCAATCAGAATGTTGGTTTGTTTATTAGTGCAATGATTACTTATCTCGAGGCGACATATAATTTTTAAGACTTAGGCGTTACTTCTTCCTAAGACCTAGACACGTAGAATTCTTTCACAATTAAACGCATCCGCATAAAGCATTCTTATTTGCTGATTATAATCTATCTTAGGGATTAAGGCAATGGTGATCTTGTTAAATCCTAGCTCATAGAGACTTTACCCATTTATTGCTTAACGGCTATACTAGTAGTCCACTGTCCGAGTCTTTACCAATTGATTAGAACGTACCCGTTGGTACCAAGGTCACCTTATGGCTCAAATAAGCTCCACAAT
This sequence comes from Tanacetum coccineum, assembly GCA_026074375.1. NCBI lineage: Eukaryota > Viridiplantae > Streptophyta > Magnoliopsida > Asterales > Asteraceae > Tanacetum > Tanacetum coccineum. Next base: position 23,463 of record BQNB010057570.1, on the reverse strand, counting down.
CCAAAGGCAAAGAATCGTCAATATTTGTGATCTATGAACAAGATATTAAAAAATTGCAAATATGATAGCTATCCCCGAACTCTTATCCTAGCGCCCAACACAACACCGAAGTTGCAGCGCATTAAATATGTAGGACTAGACCCAGTTGAATGATAGGTCGCATACTTAAGCACATAAACAAGTATATTGATGAACATAAACAAGCAATTCAAACAATAAAATTAAGAAAATCGAGATCAACAAACCAAACATAAGATCATTATAACAATGGCTAAACCCAAAGGTATGTAGCTTCAAACATCATAAAAAAATATAATAAGTAATGATTTTACCAAAGGTAAACTAACCGAGTTAACGAATGATACCAAAAACTAAATGATTACAAGAGTATAAGAAATTACACGTTGTCTCCTATGGAATGAATCGCGTTGCTCGACCTCTTCTGCTTATTTTCTCCTCTGAAAATCGACTTTTATGGTTTAGGTATCGAGAATATGATTTTGCACGCCTAAAACTCATTTTTTAGTTTTCTATTTATAAGGCCTGAAGTCGGTTTCGATACGGCGTATCCAAGGTCTTGGATACGACGTATTGGGGGTTTATTGGAGTGGGCACCACGTTTGATATCTTCCAGAATATTTTATTCCCATATAGCTTAAATACAGCGTATTGCCTTTCTTGGATACGACGTATTGGATCTTGTGGTCTTCTGTCTTTGGTGAGTGCATGCATAGATACGCCGTATCTTTTCCTTATGGATACGGCGTATTGGTCATCAACACTCTACACAAAAAGCCATAAACTGGTCAAAATAGCCCATAAAAAGTGGTTTTGGAACCACTCTCCGAGGGGGGGGGGTATCTCCATGATCGAAACATATGAAAACCGGTTATGCAACCAGTCTCTATTAGAAGAATCGACACCGGTTCTCGCCCTAAGAATTGGTCTCCATATTAAAATAAACACACGTGTTTTATTGGAAATGGACACTGGTTCTCCCGCAACATATCTTTATAAAAAGATCCAACCTGTCTTTATATAGAGTAAAAAGATATGTTTTTATCTCAAAACCTGTCTTTTTTAATCTATTGTAAAAAAAATTTTTTTTTTGGAATTCTTTAATAAATTCCAAAACTTACAAATTTAACCCACAAAAATAAAGAAATATAAATACAGCAAATATATATAAACTGATTTAGATAGACCAAAAATGTCAAAATCAACAAATTAAAGTAAATAAAGACAACTTCAATTCAGCTTAACATAAAGCAAATACAAAATTCAAATAAATTAAATCACTAGAATTGAACAAATAACCATAAAGAAAAAGACTAAAATTCAACATAATTATCTAGGACTAATCTCGCCACAATGTAAACTATGCGCCAATGACCGCGTTCAACTCTCTGTTCTCCAACAGACGCTCATTAGTCCAAGGTACCTACAAGCATAAGAGAAATCTACTCGCTAATAATAATAAACGAACAAGCAATAAAAGAGATATTAAGCAAAATTAAACTATAACTACTAAAATGGAAATGAGAAAGAAATTAGAACCCGAGTGACGAAACCGATACGAATGTAACCACCCGATTATATAAACTAGACTTGATGCTAAGTTTATAACTTATTTAGACTTTATTTTCTTAATAGATTATAAAGTATTTAAACTTTATTTTCTAATAAGCTAATAAAATATAACTAAGCTTTAGACTTAGAAAATAAGCTAGCTTATACAACCCGTAAGGTCCTCGCCCCGTGCGTTGAACTAGAATTCACCAATCAAAAGACAAAAAAAAGTTATATAGATCATAAGTTAGAGAATAAGCTACTACTAAATCAAACATAAGCCAAAATAAAAGTGAACTTGATCTAAAAATAAGCTAACCAAATGACCCTTTATCTTGAAACTAAATCCGAACCAATAAGCTACAACTAAGCAAAACGAATAAGCTTAGAAAAAGCTTATCTGAAAGCTACCAACTAAGAAAACAAGCTAAAAAGCTAATCAACTCCAATGAGCAACAACCGAACCAATAAGCCACGAACCAAATCAAACTGATAATCCAAATCAAATATGCCAAAATAATCTATAACCGAACAAAATAAATAAATCTATATTACTTAAGCTATACTATTGATTCACCATGAGAACAAATCATCTCTAAATCTCTTATTAGACCAAATAAGCTGACTTATATAAAACAAAACCGGATCTATATTTAAACTATCTTATCGATACTCAAAAAAATTGAAACAACGTTAAACAACCATGGATATGCAAACGAAAATAAGCTTATAACCGAGATCCCAAATTGAACCAAATGAGCTTAATCCGAACTAAATAAACAACGACAATCGAGATATAACGGAAAAAAAACAATCAAACAATAGTAAACCTGGAACATCCTTATCAATCCATTCGAACCATCAACAACATCAAATCCGATTCATCAACCCAAAAATCATTCGGTAACCTTCAATAAATCAAACCAATCGATACATATTAAACATAAACAAACACATAAATCTTGGAATAACTCTTCAAAACCCGTTCGAAACATCAATCTACAAACATCTCGGAATCATACTCTAATAATCGAACGGTGCGTTGCAAATCGAATCCAAATTATTACATAAGAAAGGAATGAAGAACAAAAAAGACAATAACTATTCTACTCCTACATCTATTTTACTACTACTCCTAACTAATCTACTTGCTGCTACTCTACGAAAGAAGGAAAACAAAAAAATTAAAAAGATAAGAATAAGTTGTGATATGGAAAGATATATATAATGCCATCACTCTGCTGCGTTTCATTCATAACAGATAAGTAGGGCCTCCTGTTGGACTAAAGTTTGCTGGGCCGTGGCTTGCAATCTGTTTCTGGGCCAGATATCAATGGCAGCTGGGCTTTTGTTTGCTGGGCCAGGTTGCACTCTCAAGGTCTTGGGCTTAGTAATAATAATGGGTCGGTCCGACCCATATAAATGGTGTCGGGCCGGCCCAATTAGAAATAAATGCACCGTCAGACTCGTGATCTTATGCTCTTTTCAATGGCATGCTCGAGAAATTTTTTCAACTTTGTCTTGATCTCGAAAAACGCATAAACGTCTTCAAATCATATCCAAAAATAATCGTTTTTTGCATTGCTTTCAACCCTTTATACATGTAAGACATAAAAACACAAACCAAACATATGTGCAATAATACAAAGAGTGGTTTGCACCACAAAAAACCAATTTTTATACGATTTCTTTTATGAAAACTGGGTTTTTCAAGAAAACCTATTTCCATTCATTCCATTCCTACTAGTTTTTTGACATAGAGATAGGGTTTTACATAACCGATCTTTTTGGGGGGTGTTTATAGCCTTTTGTGTAGTAGTGAGAACAGTAATCTTCAAATATCTTCGTTTAAGCTCCATAATGCGTGCCTTTTAGTCAATCTTCACCAAGTACTTCATAATTACTGCAATTCTCAAATATGAATGATTAAGTAACAATTCTCTGCAATAATTATATGAAATGGGTTAATTACATGGGATAAATGAGGCTATAAAATAGACGTTATTTGATGTCATCAAACGATATCATCTCGACTCGTCCGTTTAACATCTCATGTATAATGATCCCATCTCGACTCGTCCGTTTAACATCTCATGTATAACGATATCACCTCGACTCATCCTTTTAACATCTTATGTGTAATGATATCATCTCGACTCACCCGTTTAACATGTCTTATATAACGATACCCCCTGACTCATCCTTTAACATATCATGTATCACGATACCATATCGACTTATTCGTTTAACATCCCATGTATAACGATACCATCTCGACTCATCCGTTTCACATGTCTTGTATATAGGTACCATCTCGACTCATCCATTTAACATATGATCTATAATGATACCATCTCGACTCATCCGTTTCACATGTCTTGTATAACGATACCATCTCGACTCGTCTGTTTAGTTATGATGTATAACGATATCGCCTTGACTCATCCATTTAACATCTCGAGTATAACGATACCATCTCGAATTAATAGTTTAACATGTCTTGTATATCGATACCATGTCGACTCTTTCGTTTAACATCTCATATATAACGATACCATCTCGACTCATTCGTTTAACATCTCATGTATAAAGATATCACCTCTACTCATCCGTTTAACATCTCTTGTATAACGATACCATCTCGACTCACCCGTTTAACATCTGATGTATAATGATACCATCTTGACTCATCTGTTTCACGTCTTGTATAACGATACATCTTGACTTATCTTTTCACATGTCTTGTATAACAATACTGATGAGGTGTTATTTTATACACTTTTTCGGGGTCGTTTAACTCCCTAAATCTTGCATTTATGCTCAAAATAGGTACTTAATTGTTCCTTTTTAGGTATTTCACATTTGGAAGACATTTGGAAGAATTACACGTGACTTGGGCTCATTTAGAGAAGAAACGGACAAGACTACGGACCTACACTGACATCACTCAAGATAATGTTCTCAGCAGCTGGAGACGGCGTCACCAATACAACGTGACGCCGTCACAACGAAGACCAAGACAACGTCACAGGATCTCAAGACGGCGTCAGAGTACACGACCCAGCCCATTATCTAGAATATTCTCTATCATGACGGCGTCACGACTAAAATGCGATGCCGTCACAACGATTTTCTTATATATACAAACCCGAATTTAAGGTTTTGAGTGTGTAACTTTAGAATAAAAAGAGGGTACGAACCCTAGTTCGTTTAGCAGCTATTAGGGACGATTTTAGGGCCTAAAAACCCTATTGTACTTCCTCCAATTCATGTTTTAATCAAGTAAGGTTTACTTTATCATTCAATATGTCTTGTTGTGTGATTATTTATTGTTCTTGCTTTATCTTTAACATGCTTGGCTAAGCCTCCTATTGTGTTTATTTATGATTGTATGAAACCTAGAATGTAGATCTTAGTGGTGTTGCTTCTTGTGATGGATATGCATGTTAGGTCTTAGAAAACCAACTTTTGTCTGTATCGCTGTTGATATGTCTAGGAAAACATGATTGTGTAGAAAGGATACCATCGGGTAACAGTCTTCATACTACCTTGCCCCCTAATATGGTTGATCCACTTTTAATATATTTCACATGCACTTAGTATACTCCTAGGGGCCTTGTAATAGTCTTCATACTACCTTACTTGTGTGTTGCTCTAGCAGAATACTAAGGAGACGGCGGGTTCGTGTAATTCGTTCATGACTTAGGAAATAGTTACATAGATCATCACAAGAGTGACAAAGCAACAACATTAGGAGAAGCAATCTAGTGAGTAATACATGATTAAATAAACACAGTCTTTTATCTTATTATTATCACCATTAGCATAGTTGTCATTTAGTTTAAATAGCTAAAACCAAACCTCCTCTCAAACATATGATTTACCTGCGTTCCATAAAACATAAAAATACAAAAAATAATCTTCTCTCAACCCTTAGAATTTTGTTAGATCGTGATCAAGCCTTCCAAACCTATTCCCTGAGTGAACGATAACAACCCCCCGAGTCTTGCCTATACTACTACTACAACGATTAGGTGCTCTGCCTAGGGAGTTGTAAAACTTCGTGTAGAAGTCCTACGACGACCGCATCAAGTTTTTGGCATCGTTGACGGGGAATAGTTAGGTTCTGATCATAGTTTAACTTAGTTCTACTCGCTTGAATCCTTTCAAGTGAGAATTTAATTCCGCATATTAGCTTTTTTGTAGTCTATCTTCTCTTTGTGTGATTGTTCGTAATTCCCATTAACTATTCCATTCTTCATCATGAAGAATGTGAATCCACCACCTACTCGTCCTGTCCTACCAGCTGCGCTACACGCACAATATTACCAAGAGCTCCAAGAGCTACAGAAAATTTCGGCCTTTGTTGACTCTCGCCTAGAGAGTATTGAGCGATTCCTCAATCGCTACATCGACCAACCCAATGAGACCAGTATTAATGACCCTGAGTCCGATGATGGATCAGTAGATACACCTCTCGTCTCTCCCTTTCCTCACTCTGACAATGACTCGGATGTTGAGGAGGTTGTTAATGAGTTAAGTGAGTATGAAAACGCAGAAACACTACGCCGAGAAAGAATAATCAATAGTTTTGACGAGGATGACCTCACGTTTGAATGTATGATAGGCTTTAGGAAGTTTACTGCCTATCTCAACCCTTTTCTACCAATGAATATTATCTCGCGTAAAGCCTATAATACAATAATGGTAGATAGACTAGAGGGGACGGGAAAGAACCTAGTTGCCATTGTTAGGGATGTCTACGTGTTTGTAGGAAGTTTCACCTATATCACGGATTTTGTTGTGTTAGAAGACCTAGGAGAATTTATCATAAGCGACATGGCTGAAGTCTTGATGGGCAGACCCTTTAGAAAAATCACTAAGCTCAAATATGATGTCACTAAGGGATTAGTCTCATTTACCAAGATCTTCAACACATACACATACAGGATGCCACGTACAATACCTAGGCTCAAGAACTTTAACTGGAGTAAGGTCCTACCATTGTTAGAACTTAGCCAAAACGATTTGATGAACGGACTTAGGCACCCTTATGAAAAGAACAAATTTATGTACAAAATCTGCTTAAACCTAGGTCCTGAATACCAAGTGAATGAAAGTATGAAGGAATGGCTCATTCGTGGGCACGTAAGCGTTCACGAAACAATGTAAGAACGTGTGACTTCGAGTATAGCTACAAAACTCGTTAATAAAGAAAAGCGCTTCTTGGGAGGCAACCTAATTTACTTTTCCCGTAAATTAGGAGTGTCATGTGTGTTTTAATTCTTTATGGCTTGTTTTATTATGTTTGAACTATCTTGTAATCATGCTTTGTATTGTCTTTAACCTCGTCTTAATTTCAATCAATGGTATTTTGCAAATAATAAGTGTTGGGGAATTTATCCGACTTTTGAGCCAAGTTCAAGCATGTTAAATAAATTGTTTAGATTAATTCGTGTCAGTTTCGAGTCATATGATTGAATTGTTAAATCTCATGTTTTATGCAGCTATTTATACAGGAATTAAGTTATGGAATCAAGTGCAGGCAATTTTTCATCAAAAACAAAAATTTTGTTTACACAGAACGTGGAGACGGCGTCACGGTTTACACGCGACGCCGTCACCACGACACCTGTGACGGGGTCACAAAAACCCTGACGGCGTCATACGCCCAGGTCCAGAAAACTCAAAGATTTTAATTATTTTTGAAAATAAAACTTGCACAACATTTAAAATATGTATTCTTCTGTTATAAACCTGCAAAACCTAATGAATTTAACAATTCTCTCATCCTATCTATCGAGTCGAACCTTAAATTCACATTGTATATATGTCTATCGCACATTTTATGCTTGGTGTAGTTGTCTTTGTCTTTGATTACAGGTTATATTTGATGAGAAGAAGCTTGGAAGATCTTAGGATGCTTTCATTGGATGATTCTTGGAGGACGATTTAACCAGTTATCTCATGTTTCTTCTCCATTAATGAGCAAACCAGGGGAGTACTAGTTTCTTTTCCTTGTTTTCTTTTCCCTTTATTCGTTCTTACGGGTACTTCTATAGAACATTGGGGACAATGTTCAACTTAAGTGTAGGGGGGAAAATAAGCCTTAAACTATTCTTTCATTTGTCATTTGCTTTGTTCCTTAAAATGATGGGTAATATATCGAAACATTGCATAAGAGGTAATTTTTACCCAAATTTAAATTTTTTTACGACACATACCGATGAAAACCAAGTATTAATTGGTCTCATGGGATGGAATTTATATACGATAAGCCACAAAACCCTCAAAATTCCACCCTCACAATGTGGGTTCGCCCTTAGATATTATACCTTTAGCTTGTTCGAGTTAAGGAGTGAGCAATCATGTGTGCCTATTCCGTCGTTACGGATGTGTATGCGTGGTTTTGTCGCCTTTTCTAGAACACAGGTATCGGTTACTTTAGGATTATGAGAGTATACTGGTAGCATACTAAATTCTAGAACTTGTTTTTGGGATGCATCCCGAGACCGCATAGTAAGTATTAGGATTTGCTTGATAAGAGGCATTAGGATTAACCCATGTTTTAAACCTGTAATTGTTATGATGGTCACACCAATCATATAACTATCCCACACCCTTGCCATGCACTCATTATTAGTGCAGGATACCCTAGTATAACCCTTCGAGCCTATCCTTTTCACGGTTTTCGTAATTTTCTGGTGGATTCCAGATTATTAATGAAGAGCATTGTCACCTTTAAACCAATCGTTACACCTAAAAAGCCTTAGCCTACCTTGTATGTACTCATTTTCAGTACATTATTGTGTTTAACCCAAGTTAATTATTTGAGTACACGGTTGCTAAGTCCTTATCCTTGTAAATACAGTTTTGGGACGATTGGGATTCATGGTAGTATTTATTTCGCGGAAGAATGGGGAAGAAAAGTTAAGTTAATACCCCTATATGTTTGTCAAATGATCTCCATGTTATTTTGATCCACCTCAATACGGGTCATTAGTTAGATTGTAAATATTGAGCATGTAAAAGCTCAAGTGTAGGGGTACATATTATAAACCCCATGTGATGTATTATGTTATTCAAAAAAAGAGAAAAAGAGAAAAGAAAAAGAAAGAGATTGGTGTAAAGTTTTGTAGAGTTTGTAGATCTTCGTCCGAGTCTTGGCTTAGCAACCAAACCAACGTGTATTCGTGTAAATAATTAGATAACCCTTCCACTCCAAATTCACCCAAAGCCACCCAAATGTATCTTATCCGTTTCCATTTCCCTTACATGTTATCTTACACCTACACCCCACAACCCTTTAAAAGGCCTCTTAGAAAGTAATGAATAATACTTGCACCTAGCGGTGGAGGTTTGATCCTTTACCAAGCCTATGGTAATTTATATGCTATGACAGGTAATGAGTGTTGATTTTCCGTTTCCCCTATATGTTATAATTTATTATACAACCGAGTGAAAGAGAGAATCCCCAAACACTTATGTGAGGTGCTAGTATATACTTTTCGTGCTTTTAATTACGAGGTCTAGAAGGTTGTGTTGTAGAATACTTTTAAAGAGTAGGTAAAATGACCCTTATATTGTTATTGTCTAGGTAGAAAAGCCTATTTGCTTGAGGACAAGCAAATCCCAAGTGTAGGGGTATTTGATGAGGTGTCATTTTATACACTTTTTCGGGGTCGTTTAACCCCCTAAATCATGCATTTATGCCCAAAATAGGTACTTAATCATTCCTTTTCAGGTATTTCATATTTGGAAGACATTTGAAAGAATTACACGTGACTTGGGCTCATTTAGAGAAGAAACAGACAAAACTACGGACCTACACCGACATCACTCAGGATAATGTTCTCAGCAGCTGGAGATGGCGTCACCAATACAACGTGACGCCGTCACAACGAAGACCAAGACGACGTCACAGGATCTCAAGACGGCGTCAAAGTACACGACCCAACCCATTATCTAGAATATTCTCTATCATGACGGCGTCACGACTAAAATGCGACGCCGTCACAGCGATTTTCCTATATATACAAACCCGAATTTAGGTTTTGAGTGTGTAAAACAGGGTATGAACCCTAGTTTGTTTAGCAGCTATTATGGACGATTTTAGGGCCTAAAAACCCTATTGTACTTTCTCCAATTAGTGGTGTTGCTTCTTGTGATGGATATGCATGTTAGGTCTTAGAAAACCAGCGTTTGTCTGTATCGCTGTTGATATGTCTAGGAAAACATGATTGTGTAGAAAGGATACCATCGGGTAACAGTCTTCATACTACCTTGCCCCCTAATATGGTTGATCCACTTTTAATATATTTCACATGCACTTAGTATACTCCTAGGGGCCTTGTAATAGTCTTCATACTACCTTACTTGTGCGTTGCTCTAGCGGAATACTAAGTAGACGGCGGGTTCGTGTAATTCGTTCATGACTTAGGAAATAGTTACATAGATCATCACAAGAGTGACAAAGCAACAACACTAGGAGAAGCAATCTAGGGAGTAATACATGATTAAATAAACACAGTCTTTTATCTTATTGTTATCACCATTAGCATAGTTATTATTTAGTTTAAATAGCTAAAACCAAACCACCTCTCAAACATATGATTTACTGCTTTCATAAAATATAAAAATACAAAAATAATCTTCTCTCAACCCTTAGAATTCTGTTAGACCGTGATCAAGCCTTCCCAACCTATTCCCTGAGTGAACGATAACAACCCCCCGAGTCTTGCCTATACTACTACTACAACGATTAGGTGCTCTACCTAGGGAGTTGTAAAACTTCGTGTAGAAGTCCTACGATGACCGCATCAAATACCATCTCGACTCATTCGTTCCACATGTCTTGTATAACGATACCATCTCGACTCATCCGTTTAACATCTCTTGTAGCACGATACCATCTCGACTCATCCGTTTAACATCTCATGTATAACGATATCACCTTGACTCCTTCGTTTAACATGTTCGTACAACGATATCATGGCGACTCATCAGTTTAACATGTCTTGTATAATGATACCACATCGACTTATCCGTTTAACATCTCATGTATAACGATACCATCTCGACTCCTCCGTTTAACACTAATTAAATAAAAGTAAATTTTTAACATATTTTTCATACAAATTATAATTTTTTTTAACATAATTTTAAATACTAAGTAATCTTTTAACACTAATTATATATTTTTAAAACACTACTTATATATTTTTAAGTTTAACACTAATTATATAATACTAACTATAGTATTAAATAAAGGTATTTATTACTAATTATATATTTTGTAACATAATTTTAATACCATAATCAGGACTGTCCTCGCCCAACAAGTCAAATTTCAGGTGTTCCGATCAATATGTATGATGACATCAAATAATGTTACTTTTATAGCATCCTTTATCCCATGTAAATAACCTATTTTGTATAATTATTGCAAGAATTGTTACTTAATAGTTTGTATTTGAGAATTGCAATAATTATGGAGTACTTGTTGAAGATTAGCAAAAAGGCACGCATTCTGGAGCTTAAACGAAGACATTTGAAGATACTGACTCTGACATCCTATAGGCCGTATCCATCAAGGAAGATACGGCGTATCCGTGCCTGCACTTCACGAAAGACCACGAAGGAATAAAGATCAATACGCCGTATCCAGAAGGAGTCTATACGCCGTATTCAATTTAAAGTAATAAAATATTCTGGAAGATATCGAACGTGGTCCCTACTCCAAGAAACCCCCGATACACCGTATCCAAGACTTTCGATACGCCGTATCGACCAAATTCCAGACCTTATAAATAGAAAACCTAAAAACGGTTTTCAGTGTGCTTGATCATATTTTCGATACCTTAACCACAAAAGTCGATTTTCAAAAAACAAGAAGAGCAGAAGAGATCAAGCAAAGCTATCAATTCCATAGGAAACACTTTGTAATGTCCTATACTCTAGTAATCATTTAATTTTTGGTATCATTCGTTTAACTCGGTTAGTTTACCTTGGTTGAATTATTACTCTTGTATTGATTATGACGTTTGAGGGCTAATACCCTTGGGTATTAGCCATTATTATGAAGATTTGAATGTTTGGTTGTTTATCTTGAATGCTTAATTTATCGTTGATTGCTTGTTTATGTTTACCAATTTATACTTGTTTACGTGCTTTTGTATGCGACCACTTAACTGGATCTAGTGATACCGACCACGTTAGCTAGATGCCAGGATGGCTCTCCATATAGTGATTTATACATCTAGACCAATAGGATCACAAATAATGACCTATCTTCGCCTTAAGATTTGTGAGCTTAGTTGGACCGGCAGGTGACCCTTAGGATCAACGAGTACGTTCTTAATTAATTGGTAAAGACTTGGCCATTAGACTACTAGTATATAAATTGCCATTAAGCAATAAGTGGGTAAGGTCTCTATGAGCTAGGGTTTAAAAAGATTACAATTGCTTTAACCCCAAAGATAGATTATAATCAGCAAATGGGATGCTTTATGCGGATGCGTTTAATTGTGATAGAATTCTACGTGTCTATGTCTTAGGAAGAAGTAACGCCTAAATCTTGGAATGATCTGCTGCCTCAAGATAAGCACCCATTGTACTAAAATAAACAAACCTGCATTTTAATTGGATTAATCAGGGTAAACACAGTTTTCTTATATTTGGCTAGACCGCTCTTCCATCTTTTGAATATGTGCTTGCGTGTGTTATTATGTATTAAATTGATTAAGTTACAACCAGATATGTGCCAGTCTCCCAGACTGAAACCCCCCTTTATCCGTTAGAATTAGGACTAACATAGGTTTAGCATAGGTTTAACATAGATTAGATTTAACTTAGTTTAAATTAACCTAGTTTAGTCAACCAAAATATTGATAGAACTAAAGATTAATGCTCTCGCTCTTAGTGATCGACACCCTACTTACCAACGAAGCTACATCTGATCGGGTACACTGCCCGTTAAAGTGTTATTTTAGGTAAAGTCGGCAAAATATAAACGTAAAACTTGATAACTAAAAATTACCTACACACAACAACACGATTATTTTTCGAAATTTATCATCATCAAAAAGGGAGAGATTGTTGGTGCAACATTAACTAGAATCTCCTTTATGTTTTAACGATGACAAATAAACATTCGCAAAACATAAAATCACAAACAGTAACCTAAATTCGCAAAACCAGATTTCACCATCTGGCGCCCTTGGCACGCGTCAGCGCGCCACACGTGAAATCCGTTTTGCGGATTTAGCAATTGTCGGCTTTCCTCTTACCCGACACATGTAGAAACTTTAATAAAGGTATGTACATGATAATTAAGCATTTGGGAACACTCCAAATAAGGTTTCGACTTAGAGAGGAGCAAAAACAAATCCTCCTGTTTTTCTATAAAATGACAACTCAAATCTTTAATCAAACGCCTCTAGCCAAGGCCGAGACTTCTTTCTAAACCTAGTATGATCATATTTTCCACATACTAAGAAGCAAAAGTAATCATTTGACCTTAATCTGTATTAAAGTCTAAATGACTAATTAGGTTTGTGGTATTTGGAAGTTAATTATGCTTTGACTTTTCTTACTTCATTACCCATACAAATGTTTTACAAACTCACATGTATTCATCATATGTACAAGTCCACACCTCTCCTACACAACCCTTCTACCCATTCTTTCTAATCACTTGTTTACCCTTCTTACCCAACAAGTGATTTCATCTCTTCCACACACACTCCAAACATCTTCTTCCTAAACAAATCCCATAATCATATATGCCCACTCTTTCCTCTCTTATTAGCAATGTGATTATTTACCAAATTCTTCTTTGATTTCATCCTTATCTTCATCTTCATCTTCAAACCTTCATACACATAAACTTTCACCAAATAAACCTCAAACCTTATCCTCCATATGCCAACTCACGTTCCCTTACATAATGTACTTTTCTTGTACTTGTTGTACTCCTATGTCTCCTACATTCCAAACAATATATTCCATATCTTTTCAAAACGTTCTCCGCCACATACTTACTATTCACCTTCTTCTCTATACAATTCAAATTACACACACTCTAATCTTAACCTTTGATCAAGCCATGTCACCAATCCAAGTTCACACACTCTCTTCTTAGCCCTTGGATTGCTTCTTAAACAAACACACTTCTCTTCTACCCTTTATCAAGCCACCTGATCAATCCAAACTCCCTCATTCTCTTCTCAACCATTGGATTGATGCTTCATCTCAAACAAACACAACCTTGCTCACAAATACTATATTCTTACTCACACACCTAACACAACCTTCTTTCTACCCTTGATCTTGCCACTTAACTAAGTGTCCTCTTCAAATCCTCACCCTCCATTTCAAACTAAGATCAAGAGGCTCCATTCTATCACATCATATCACATCATGATAACTTACACATAACTCATTCATCCTTATCCAATATGTGTGTAAATGAATTTGAAATTCAAATTTCAAATATTTCCCCCCTTTTTCTTCAAGCAAAAAATATTCCAAGAATATTCTCTTATACCCTAACTAGCAATTTTAAATCTTTAGTTGGATCCCAACTAAGCTAGTTATACTTTGAGGAATACCCAAAATACCCCTTTCCGATATTTCTTTTCTCTCCTTTCATTATTGGATAAGCAAAAATGCTTTTAATACTTCACAAACGTTTTTAGCAAATAGCTATTTGAGTTGGTTGATCTTGAGCATAAGAATGATTGAAACGTCATAACGTGAAGTACAATTTAGGGTTTAACAAGTGCGGGTATTTAAAACGCCAAGTCCCAAAGAAAACATCTTCAGGAATCTGGCGCGCTGGCCATGCGCTAGCGCGTGAGCAGCGCGCCAGACACGAATTATTTTTCAACAATTTATGTTCCTTGGCCTATAAATACCCACCATTGGACTTTGTATTCCTCACCTATTGCAAACATTATTTCATCTCTTTTCTCTCCTCTAAGTCTAAACATCAAGTGTTCTTAATCTTCTCCTCTATCATATATTGTTGAACACACATATTCGCAAGAGAGCCACACAAGTGCTTAATCCACACTTATGTGTTTTGTCGAGGGTCTTCTTTCTCATACCTTTTCTAGAATGAGTATTTAGGTTAGGTTAGGACTTGATTCATATCTATCTTTTTATTCAATCGAGTTGTAAGGGAAGTCTTGTATCCGTGGGATCAAGCCTAGATCATTAGGGATCTAGTTGGGGTTTGATAAGCTTCCAAGGGGAAGGCTTTTAGAGTTTATAGGTTAAGTCGAATCACGGGTTCTTAGGGGTGGATTTCGAGGGCAGAATACCTTTGTAGTATCTCTTCTGTTTTGCTTTGTGAGCGCCGATCTTTGTGCATATCGGTGGAGTTAATTGTAATACGGTTTATAGTCCACCATAAGGATTATACTAGTCTAGTATCAGAGTCATGGATTCGCAACTGGACGTACGGAAAGACTAAACCCCCTTCTTGAACCAGTATATATCGTGGTGTCTCTCTTTCTCTTTATATACTTATTGTTCTTACCATAAAGTAGATTAGCACACCACTCGGCTCTTTCGAGACCTGAAGTTTTATAAACTTCGAAGAAGTAAAGAAAATCATATTCACCCCATTTCTTCGGTTCTACAATTGGTATCAGAGCGGTTTACTTAAGTTTTTAAGCGTTAAAGCGTTCCCGAGAAGTCATTTTAAGTTGAAAACTTCTTTTTCAAAAATTCAAAATCATAACTCTCATTTTTAAAAAGTAGAGTAAAGATCCATGGCTCAAGAGAACTATGTTGAGGGGTGTTCTATGAAAAGACCACCTTTGCTAGAACCCAATTGGTTTTGGTTTTGTAAAGCCTGCTTTAAGACTTATGTCAAGTCCAAAAATATTGACTTATGGTAAGACATTCAAAACGGCAATTTATACTATGAAGTTGAAGACTCAGAAACTAAGTTGATGAAGGAATTTCTGTATGAACTTCTTGAAGATGATCAAAAGAAGAAGTTTGGTAAGAATAATGAAGCTAAGATGACTGTTTACAATGCTCTACCCCAAAAAGAGTATGAAAGAGTCTTCATGTGTAAAACCGCCAAGGAGGTTTGGCATACACTCATCATCAATCACCAAGGAAATTCACAATTCAAGAATTGCAAGATTGATCTTCTCACTCAATAATATGAGAAGTTTTCAATCTCAAATGAAGAAACTATTGATAGCGGCTTCACACGATTCAACGCTATTATGACTAGTCTAAAATCTTTAGATTCAGACTACTTTAGCAAGAATCAAGTAAGAAAGTTTCTTCGTGCTCTTCCATTAAAAGGGAGAGCCAAGGTGATGGCCATTGAAGAAGCTAAAGACTTGGCTACTCTTTCCCTTGACAAGCTAATTGGCAACCTTGAGGTTTATGAAATGGCCTTAGATAATGATGGCGTAGATTTTAAGACTACTAATGAAAAGGTCAAGTCATTAGCTCTTAAAGCTAAAGTCACTAGGGAGCAAACAAGTGATGATCGTGATAGTCAAAGAGTAAGTGATGAAGAGGTAGATGAAGAAGCCAAAGTGTTCAATTTGATGGCTAGGAACTTCCAAAAGTTCTTTCGCAAGGGTAATCGATTTGGGCACGACAATCGATTTGGTAATGGTGCCAATAGGTTTGAACAGATCTACTCCATATCAGTTTGAACAGATCTACTGTCTCTAGTGGTAACCGATCTACTCCATATCAATTAGAACCGATCTACTATCTTTAATGGTAACCAATCTACTGTTTTTCATATTGGAACCGATCTACTTAATTTTTAATTGAAACTGATCTACTCAATTTTCTAAATTATACGGTTTATTTCGGTGACTTGTAAAATCCCGTGAAACATTAACTTGTTTTCCCGGTTTTGTCAAGAATTGTAAAATCCCGTGTGGTTTCAAGAATTAAAACACTTAAAAGACAACTTAATTAAACATAATTTCTTTCTACCACCGTTCAATCAAACAAGTAATCTTTTAACATATAAATTTCTTAATGACGACTTGCTGACAAAGCGATTCTTTCGGGTGCTGACAATCATCCACCTATGTTGGAAAAGGATATGTACGATTCTTGGAAAAGCATAATGGAGCTATACATGATGAATAGACAACATGGACAAATGATCCTTGAATCTGTTGAAAATGGTCCACTCATCTGGCCTACAATTGAGGAAAATGGCGTGACTAGGCCAAGAAAATACTCTGAATTGACTCCTGTAGATGCAATTCAAGCTGATTGTGATGTCAAAGCAACAAATATCATTCTCCAAGGATTACCACCAGAGGTGTATGCACTTGTTAACAATCATCGAATCGCCAAAGAACTTTGAGAAATAATTCAACTTCTCATGCAAGGAACTTCTTTGATGAAACAGGAAAGAGAGTGTAAACTTTACTATGAATTCGATAAGTTCGCTTATAAGAAGGGGGAAACATACGTGATTTTTTACTTGAGATTTTCATTGCTACTCAATGATATGAACATTTACAATGTGAAACTGGAACAATTTTAAGTGAACACCAAGTTTTTGAATACTCTTCCTCCTGAGTGGAGCAAATTTGTGATGATGTCAAACTGGTTTGGGATTTGCACATAACTAACATTTATCAGCTTTATGCTTACTTGGAACAACATGAATTTTATGCAAATGAAGTTCGTTTAATGCATGAACGCAACTCAGATCCGCTTGCTTTGGTTGCAACCTATCAGATGACCCAGTCTCCTTATCAAACTCATCAGAACTCATACCAAAACTCTCAATTTCAACCACAAGTTTAAATATATCAGTCTCCACAGTATGGATCACCTTATCAGTCTCACCAATACTCAAACAATCAATCAATCATCAACACCTCTTTCAATCACTTATCCATCTAATGATTATCAATCATCAGTTAACCATAACATTTATTTTCCACCTTCATCCATCCCTCAAATTGAATATGCTCCCACAGTTAACCAACAACAACAACCTAAATTTCCCCAACTAGACTTAGGTCTAACTGTTCCAGTCTTCAAGCAAGGTGATGATCCCATTGATGACATCAACCATATAATGTCATTCCTTTCAGCTGTCGTCACATCTCGCTATCATACTACTAATAACCAGCTGAGGAATTCGTTAGACCCTAGGAAACAAGCTACCATTAATGATGGAAGAGTGACTTTACAACCAGTACAGGGGAGGCAAATTTCTTTTGCTACGGGTACTAGTAGGACCTACACTCCAGGAGCAAGTGGAAGAAATTTTGGGAAACAGAGGACTGTTATTTGTTACAACTGAAAAGGGGAAGGACACATGTCCAAACAATGCACTAAACCTAAAAGGAAACGGGATGATTCATGGTTTTAGGATAAAGTGTTGCTGGTACAAGCTCAAGCAAATGGTCAAATTGTACATGAGGAGGAACTAGCATTTTTGGTAGATCCAGGAACTACAGAAGGTAAAGCCACACAGACTGTCATTACTCACAATGCTGCTTATCAAGCCGATGATTTAGATGCATATGACTCTTATTGTGATAAACTTAACACTGCCACAGTTGCTCTCATGGCGAATTTACCTCATTATGGTTCAGATGCTCTCGCTGAGGTATACAATCCTGATAATGTGAATACTCATATGATTAATCAAGGTGTGCAGGTGATGCCATCTTCTGAACAGTCAAATGTTGTGAACCATTCAGAGATTAAAATAACCAATGATAGCAATATCATTCCTTATTTTCAGTATGTGACAGAATCACAACAGACAACTGTCCAGAATTCTAAGTCATCTGCATAACAAGATGCACTGATATTATCTATGATTGAACAACTAAAATCCTAAGTCATTAATTGCACCAAGATAAATCTAGACAATAAAAGTGTCAATGATACTTTAATTGCTAAGCTTGAAAGATATAAAGAACAAGTTAAAGTTTAAAAGAAGGAAAAAATGTTGATTTAAAGAGTAAAGATAATATTTCAGATTCATGTGATCAGTCTGTCGAGATTTATCGTCTTAAACAAACTCTTTCTAAACATTTAAAAGAAAAGGAATCTTTAATGAAAACAGTTACTCTTCTCAAAAATGATTTTAAAAAAGAAGAATCTAGAAATATTGATAGAGAAATTGCTTTAGAAAAGAAGATCAAACATCTAGATAATATTGTTTATAAAAGAGATCAATTAGCAAAAACTGTTCATATGTTAACGAAACCAGAGTTTTTCTATGATCATACCACTAAACAAGCTCTAGGTTTTCAAAATCCTTTCTATCTGAAGAAAGCTCAGCAGTTGGAACCAAAGCTTTATGATGGTAATGTCATTAAGAACACTAGTGCTATTGTGATTCCTGACTTCGAAGAGACCCTAATGCTTGCTGAAGAGAGTCATTCAAAAATGCTTTTAAAACAACAAGATCTAATAGTTTTAGAAAAGAAAGTTATCACCACACCAGTTGATTATGCTGTTCTCAACCAACTTTCTTAAGATTTTGAAAAATGATTTGTTCCATAAACTGAATTATCTGCTGAACAAGCCTTTTGGTCTCAGAATTCTATGAATTCTTCAGATCCTAATCCTTCTTGTAGACCCACCAAAGTTGAGGTTCTAAAAGAACTTCCTAAAGTCAGCATGGTAAATACGAGTTTAAAGAAACTTAAACACCATCTTGCTGGTTTTGACGTGGTTGTCAAAGAAAGAACCACTGCCACAACCATCACTGAGGGCTCGTGAGGGTTTGAACATACAAAAGCTTGTTTTAGGGATGAAATAATTCCATTTGTAAAAGCACTAAAGGACTTATTCAATACATTCGATCAATATTTAATTGATGAACTTTCTGAAGTCCAAAATGTCTTTCATCAAATAGAACAAGCTATGGAATAACATTGTTTAGAGTCAAAAACGTTTGAAGTTAAAATGAATCAAGTTTTAAATGAAAACGAATGACTCTTGGAACAAGTCATCAACAAAGATATAGTGAACATAATTTTGAATTCTGTTAGAAAAAATAAACTTAGATCCGGTGGTCTAGTAGAATCAAACCAAGTAAAGACAGTCATGATTCTAGAGAGAGATAGTAGAGGGAGAGAGATGGAATGAGAGAATATGCAAAAACACACTTGGATGTGTGTGTTAAATGAATTCTTCCAACACCCTCTCCATGTGTGGAGAGGGTTTAAATATGTCTTACAAAACGCCCCTAAAATGGGTTATGGTGTGGGCTTACAGTGGGTAAAGACCCGGCCCAATACCATAATCATACTATTACTAACAAAACTACGAGCTATGCTAAACATGAAAATATACGGGGTGACCGAGTCTTTTTCTTAATCCTAACAATCTCCCCCTAAGGGAGGTCACCTCAGAAATTACAATTTAAATCCTAGCATTCCATAAGTTGATCTTTAACTCTGGCTCGTAGTCTTTGATTCTTCAAGTACTATCTTTGTACGGCAAGTAGTGATCTTTGAGCATAGTTCCTTTGACTTGTATGATCTTTGAGCTTTCTTTGAGATCATCAGCCACAGTAAATCTCTTAATCATCCTTGTTATGTGAAGTATTGACCCCATTGATGTGTGACCTTTGGACCAGGCATCTCCACCTTCTGGAACATGATAGCAAGCATCAGAGTTACGAAGCTGTGTGTAAGGTCCATTCAGCTATCATGATGTCTTGTGATTAGAAATATATAAGTGTTCGCATGGTTGTGAATTGCCTGTCCTGTCCACAGCTTGCCCCCCGCCTACCGTCAGGATATTGCAAGTATACGTTAGTACATAAACACATGATGTGTCTTTGTTCACTTTCAGTTGAATAAGGAAGCAAGGACACGTTTCCCCGTTTGTCAGTATAAATACTGCCTGTGATCAGGTAGAATTCCGAAGAATCTCCTTGACAGGGTTTCGCAGCTGCGCTAGCCGTTCTCAAACTGGAGCGTCTCAAAGTAGACAAAGCACGGAATGAGTGAACCAGTGAATTAAAACCCACTGATTAAACGAGAAATTGATTTGAAAATCAGTCGCGTGTCACTCAGAAAAGAGTTTTTGTGACACATCGAAGGTTTTATAACATAAAATCAAATTTCATTAGAAACACTTTTGTTTTGAAAGATATACACAGTCAATGTGCTCGAAAATCAGTTGTTGAGCACATCGAAAGGTTTTTCAAAAACTACTCGTCAATTCATATACTGGAACAAGTTTGATTCATAAGGAATCGCACCATCGTTTCTTTCTAGTTATCACAAGCTTGATCCTCAAGAGGATCTCACATGTCACCTACCAAGAGCTTGTTTGATGTTGGCTCTAGAAGGATTTCCATCTTCATTCTAATACTTTTGTAATCACTCGGATGTTACTGGCAATCCACGAGGATAATGCGAGGAACTCTTAAGATCTTTACTTGTTATCCACATGTTGAAGAGCAAGCAAGTTGTTAAATTAGTGTCCTAACGAGATTTATGGATGATCTAATGGCTCTAGACTCAATAATGCATTTTTTTTTGTTTTTAGTAGTCGGAGGCTGGAGCAGACTGCCACCTTTTCAATATCATCTAACTCGGAGTGAGAGAGACGATAGAAATGTATTGATCTCCGTGAGAAATGAAACAAGAATCAGAGATCTTGAGTGGCTAGGGAGGGTTGTGCAGCATATCACTGGGTCCATGATACTTGTCTTCAATGTTATCTATCAACCATGTGATTCTACATCATATGTACGTGAACCGTTCTGCCTAATTGTTTTAAGAAGGGCTGCTTTCTTTTTCACGCCTTTATCTTAACATTTCGTTTCATTTATGTCATGTATGGTACTTTAAATTGTGGGCCCGCGTATAACTCTGATATTTTGTCAAGCACCGTAATGTATGACTTTTCATGTTTTGTTGTGACTTGTAATCCTAGAGTCTTGTATGATGACGTGGTACCCCCTTGACCCATGACCCGAATATATTCCGCATTTTGGGGGTCTCACACATGGGAACATGTACCTAACCATACCATCCTTATAACTTTGATAAAGTAAATACAGGGGCAGTCTTTTGTTACTGTTCTCTTTGCCATAAAACCATTTGAAAATCAATCAAGGTACGGGCGATGTAAACATCAAAGCATTAGTACCTCGATTGTTTTGATTCATGAAACTGCTCCCCCTCAACATGTGTACCGATCATCAAAAATATTTGGTACATGGAGGGCGGAGTACCTGAGTGAGTCTTAATAGATCACAATTTTATCAAATTTAATATTTAAATCACATTCTCTCCCCCGATTAAAAATTTCAAACCCTTTGAGATTTAGGATCTCAATTGATTTAAATATGTTAGAAAATTAGGGAGAAAATGTAGCCTGATTAAATACAAGCCGATATTAGAACTTATAGATGCTCCCCCTCAATTAATGAGGGATTCTGTTAGTGTCAGTTATGATGAGTTTATAAATGATTTGGTGTTTAACGAGAAACTCATGAAAAATTCATAAACTAACACATAACACTGATTACCACACTACTTATTTATGTACAAGATTATGCATGAGACAGGACCTGAAATGTTCAAACCAAAAGTGGCACATTCATTTTGTCTATGTTAGCAATCTGTAGTCTGTCTCGATACTTTCCAGATGGAAGTTGTCTTAGCTTCCCCTAAACCATCAATCCTTTCTTGAGTAGATACAAATATTTCTTGCAAGCCACATTAAGAAGACTTGATGTCTAAAGCTTAAATATTCAAAGTACACAAATAATTCGAAACCATAACATCAAAGTCAATTAAGTTCCTGATGAGCGTATTTCTCCTTACAAGATAGTGATGATATAAATTGAAACACCAAGGTTAGTTAAGTCTCAGATGTCATAATTATTCCCTCTAAATAGCAGAAATGATAATACCTAAGTCAACTAAGTCTCGAATATAAACATTTCTTCCTGCAGAATAATGATTAGCTAAAGGTATCATCATACCTATGTGCACCTCTTTTATCAAATATTTCTACTCCTTTTTTTAAGAATAAGCATAGTGGTTGACCGTTTAAGGGAGCATAAATTAAATCAGAAACACTTCAAGGCTTTTAAAACAATGTGATTATATCCAAACATTCCTAAGCCTTTTTACAAACTATGAGGTGTTGTCAATATTGGTCGTTTGTAGTTTAAAGCATAAATTCACTAAGTCTCAAATTGCAAATAAGTCCACAAAGTTTTAAACAAATGACATCTAAAGCCCTTGTAGTTAATATAAATTAACTCCCTTGGAAAATGTGATCCGTCATTATCAAAAACTTTATCCGTCATTATCAGTATTCCTTAAAACACTGATCCATTGTAAAGACAACTTTGTACCACCATGGCTAACACAAATAATTTTTGAAGAATCATAGAAGAAAAATTATTTGGTTAAAAAGAAGACTTCTCTTCTTTATCAAGAAATAATGCACTGAAACGTACATTAGATCGAGGGTGCACAGATATAAAGTAATCCATGCTCGAGGGAAGTTAATCACCCGTTGTTAGGAACAACCGTCTTTTTGGCGACATGCTTTCCTCATTTTGAAGAACGGGTTGCAGTCTGAAATTACTGCAAACCATATAGACATGTTTTAAAAGCTGTTTAAACTTCTGCTCGAACTTCATTTAAAGACCCGTGTCATTATTGAATGACATTTCTAGGTCCGTAAATGTTGTCGATAAGCAGAAGACATGTCTTGAAAACTCTTTTTGGTATTTTCTATTTTATATTTTTGTATTTTGATTTTCTTGAAAAGTTTTATATTTTTTTGGTTTTATGTATTTTTTTATGATTTTATATATTATTCAATTTAAGATGATGTTGACCTGAATACCGAAATGAAGATGTCATTCTGTTCGTTGTAGAA
>BQNB010057569.1:10818-38158 GCA_026074375.1 Tanacetum coccineum | reverse complement strand
GATTATAAAGAAATTCATTGCTCAAGCTCAACTGAATTATAAAGCCAAAGTTTGCAAGATTCGTACTGACAATGGTACTTAATTCAAAAATGTAATTCTTAAAGCTCATTATGAAAAGTTAGGCATCATGAAAGAATTTTCAACGGCTCGTACGCCTCAATAAAATGGAGTGGTTGAAAGACGTAACCGTTCTCTTGTTGAGGCTGCTAGAACAATACTTATCTTTTCTCGATTACCTGAATTTCTCTGGGCTGAAGCGGTGGTGATTCGCACCCAAACACACACGTAGGTATATATAAGGACGAAATCAATAATAGCATAGTAATAAGTATTCCGTAAGGATTTTATAAAATTACTTTTAACCAAAGTAAATTCAAAAACCTCCCGGGTCGTTTCCTCAACGAAGTATGAATTGAGAATCGGTTAAAATTCGTGATCGCGTGTTTGAATAATCAAGATTTTTGATTTTAGTTTCCTAAGTCTACAAATATAAATGCAAAAACATATAAAGGCAAGCAACAATTAATACAATTAAAAATAAAACACGAAAACGTTAACGGGAATCAAAAACCGAACCTTAAAACCTAAATTATCGAATTTTAACCCCTAAAATTATTTTTTATTTTTTATAAATCCTAACTGACTAAAAATAATTTTAGAAAAAAGAATTATATTTTTTTGACTTTTATTTAATTTATTATAAATTAAAAACTATTTTAATCTAAAAATATTATAAAAAATATTTAACTTATTTGGAAAAATCTGAAATATTTTAGGAAGGTACTTTGAACTAATTAAATCCTAAGAAAAATAAAATGGTTCAAACAGCTTATTGTAATAAGCTGTAAATAACCAAAAGAGGGTTGTAAAGCTTAAAGGGTAAAAAGGGTTTAAAAGAAAAATGGTGTGGACTCTTAACGAAAAAGACCCAAGGGCATGATGGTAGTGAGTGTGTGTGTAAAATCGTTGGGTGTGTGAAGGGGAGGTTACAGGTTCGACCCCTGTGGCTTCCCTTTTTGAAAATTATTTTTTTATATTTCTTTTTGAAAAAACTAAAAAGCTAAGAAAAATAAGTGTAGGATCCCGTATAACACTTCACTTCATATAACAAACCACGAATCGATCAAGAAAATAGATAAAGAAAGTGAGTTGATTTAGAGAGAGAAAGAGGAGAGAGAGTTGAGAGAGAAAATTAGAGAAAGAAGAATATGGAATTTTATTAATGAACCAGCTACTTTTCCTTGGTGGAAAAGTTGCTTATATACCCCGACACATTAAGTGACGTTCGGGATATTTGACTAGGACCCGAGCTCGGGTTTTGCTTGGGATTAAACCCAAAACATATACAATATTAGATTAACTATCGAGCCCGATTCCCGATACTTTCCTATTACAACGTTAACTAATTGATTGACCGAGACTTAAATACATAATGAATGAACTTCATGTTCGACTCAATATTTTGAGGCTAACAATATCTAAGGGTTTATTTGATTAAACGCGCGTGTAACAACGACAACATCAAGGGAGCTGAAGAAAAAGATACTACACAAGAAGTTCAGAGCAGAATTCATATGAAAGCCGAAGTATTCGGATAAGGGAACTTCAAGGATAAAAAATGAGAAGCAGATTCTGGAAAACTTCGACATGACCAGAAGTGCAAGAAAATGAAGCTTTTTCAAGACATGCAACTGATTCAGAAACTTTGAGATGACCATAAGCGTATGAAGACAGTTTTTGAAGACATGTCAGGAAGTTATGAGCAGAAATCTAATAAAGGCCGAGATCATCGGTAGAGAAAACTTCTAAGTCATCCTCAGCAGTATACTATAATATGTTCGTCTACAAACTGAAGAAATAAAGCAGGAGTATTCAAGAATATCAAGATCATTAAAGACTATCTCAAGGAATATTGGACCTCATTCTTATCATTTTGCTTTCTTTTTGCTTGTAAGAAACATTGTAACCAATTCACGTGTGAAACCATCTTGGAGGGAGATTATTAGCCATACTATTTTGTAAAGCTGCGCCTTACACATGAATTGGACTAGTCATTGACACTGCATGTTACACAGGGGTTACTATTGTCATTTAGGCATAGTTAGGATATGCTAGTCATATAAATACCCCTCATGGCTCTCCATGAGGGGTGTGGATGTTATTTGCTCATTTTCAATATGATCTTATCCAAGTTTCTTCCACCCTCTCTACTTTCTCTCACTAAAACAACTATGTCTTATCTTTGTTATTTTGATCAATCCCGTCCCCCCAAAAAGGTGTTTTTGTATCTTGTTAATGACTTGTTATCTTATATCAAACACATCATCACACACGAAAATAAGGAAAAACTAGAGAGAGAAAGAGGGTTTTAGATAGAGAAAGTAAAAGAGAAAAATGGAAGATTACTATGTGAAGAAAATGAGTAACCAACACCCTCCTAACCAATGTTTTGAAAACCGGGTCTTTAATCGACCCGGTCGAGTCACCGGGTTACCGGTTCAACCAGTTAGACCGCCGAGTCAACCCGGTCTTCCAAAACAAGAAAATAAAAAATATTTGCAAAGATTAGAAAAAAGTATGTATATAAATCATGAAATATTTCATATATTAAGCATAAAAACTATTTATTAACAAATATAACACGTAAAAATAAAATTATGTCGCAAATATATACAATAAACATGCTTTAATTAGAAATAAAACACGAAAAAACTGAAACCCGGCCACGTCTCGTGAACCGAGTTGACCCAGGTCACTCCAAACATGGCGGGTCAAACCGGGTTTCAAAAATATGAAACCCGGTTTAATATGACCTATTTTTTGACCGGAACCGGTTCAATCTGTTGACCAGGCCGAGTCGAACCGGGTTTCAAAACACTGCTCCTAAAATACTAGGAGGGTGGTATTTATACCCTAAGAGGGTATTTGCCACATAGGCTTACATTGGGCTGAAAACACAAACTAATGGGCTTTATGCCCGTAACTTAGGCCCAATTAGCTTAGACTAATTCTAGTAAACTACGTTTTCCTCCACAAGACTTAGGAATAAATAATGACCATCACTTTACTAAAAATGAGGCTAACAATCTCCCCTTAAGGGGTGGTCATTGCACTTATGGCTTCACTTCTTGTGACGTATTGAATCTTGGAGCCTTGTATGCTTTAGAATTCTTTTGAAGTTCCTTTTGCGTGCTTGTGATCTTGGATATTGATCTTGATCTTGATATCTTGTAACTTTAACTTGATATCTCGGTCTTTAGCCTTTATAACATCTTGGATACTTCTTGACTGGAACACTTCTTAACCAACATACTCATCCTTTGACATCACTTAAAGGCTAACAATCTTCCTCAACACAGACCTTATGACTTGATCTACTTGTAATCATATACTTGACGTTCTTTGAGGAAGTTCTTGTATATCAGAGCTTGCGGAAGCGTATCTTTAAAATTCAGAACTGTCTTTAAGTTTTTATTAATGCCATTGAATGTATCTTTGAACTTGGAGAATGAGTATGTGGCCTTGACTGCGACTCAGCTGGAATATGGTAGATACGCCATCGACTTGCCCTACATGTTTAAGTTAGAGATAAACAACAGATTTGGACGGATATGAATTTGTCATTTTGTCGATGCGATAACCATCGGTTCCCTATTTCATAGTATAAATACTATACCTGTAATAAGATAAGTTCAAAGAACCTTCTTGACAGGGTTTCCAGCTCAAAGTGTTAGATTCTCTAACGCGTAAGCATCAGATTCACCCTACTTGCTAGTTCTTATTACCGGAACGTCACAAAGCAGACAACACGATAAGAGTGAATCAGTTAGTTACTAATGGACTGATTGAGTTGTCAATACGTGTTTAGTCTTCCCATGCCCAGATGCCCTTTTGAGGCTTCAAAAACTTGTTTGAAAATCAGTCGACATGTTAATGAATAAAGATTTTTAAACATATCAAAAGTTTTATTTTTTCAAAAAGCATCTGTCAATTCTCATTAATTTACATAGATTATATTTGCGTCTGTGTTGGACTTGTCTACAGCTTGTGTTCTTGATGATGAACAACAAGTGTATATGGTAAATTATTATATAATGATATTTTGTTTGATTCTTGTGCTCTAGACTCTATAAGTGCACGTTTGTTATTTGGTGATCGGAGGCTGGAGCGGACGGCCACCTTTTCAATATCTACGATCTCGAGATATTCGCAAAGTCGATAGAAACGTGTTGAACTCTGTGAGAAATGAAACAAACTTCTTTTGAGAGAAGCCTGAGTAGCTGGGATGGGTTGTGCATTGCATCACTGGGTCCATGATTACTTGTCTTCAATACCAGAATCATCTTTGTGATTACCGATAGATTATGCATTGACTCGATTTCTGCCTAAGGAAGGCTTCTTTCTTTACACCCTTTATCCTTACAATTCTTTTTCATTCTTCAAACCCTTTAATGTTATTCCAACGCATCCTCATTATCACCTTGTTGGGTTTGTTCCGGTGATAACTCATGCCTTAGATAACACTCTTCCTAATCTGTACTTTTTATTCGTTTTTTTAATCATACCTAAGGACTTCTATTCTATCTAATGAAGTATCCATAGGTAGATCCCTCCGGTTCTGGCTGGATCATGAAACAAAATACCTAACCTTATGTAACACCCCCATTCTTTTCAATATAGCAGCGGAAAATAATTTGGGGTATTATTAATGGATACAATCAAATCATTAATTAGAAAACAACTTTAAAGGAGACGTTGTTGGAAAAATTTAGTTATCATTATAATCAGAGTTTTTCAAAATTGCAAAGTCCTTAAAAATCTAAAACATGACTGTTTGATATGATAAACAGTTAGCCATCTTTGAGCCCCATGCACACTCGTGCCGCAACCTTGCTCTATTACCTGGATAAACATGCTAAGAAAAGTCAACAAAAAAAAATGGGGGTTGAGTGAAATTCATAGGTTTGATAAACAGTTTGAATACAAGTCATAGTGTAAATAATTGTTTTTTTAAACACAATTATTATGTAAAATGATATTATTATTATACACCCGTTATTTGTAATAATTGCAACGAATATAATATTATAAGTAATTAGTGTATTATCCCGTTATTGCCGTCTGTTTGATCTTGTCTGGTTATTGTATTGTCTGGTCTAAGGCTATGGCACACAAACTGGATAGTGTATATATATATACCCAAAATGATTATATTTATTTATATATATATATATTTATATATAGATATTTATATTATATATATATATTATTATATATCTATTATATATATATTTATATATATATATATATATATATTTATATATATTTATATTATTTAATGGCCCTCGGTGTACAGGTACTTGCCATTTACTATGAAATCAAATATTAGTGTGTTGGTTACCTATCCGGGCTAACACAAAAGGATTCGTCAAGTCCCGATTGATCTATCCACAATATTTGCGGTTCACCCGAAAGTGATTAATGGGTCCATGATAATGAGGGATTTTGGCAATAAAGTAACTTAGGTCATTAGTGTATTGGTATATCAGATGCATATTGACTGGTAGGACACTTGTATTCTTGGTTTAAGCATGTATAAGTCTTTGAAAAGTAATCACATTGTTATAAGATAAACGAGTATGTAAAAGAGTTTGTAACAAGCATGTATCCCCCTCGCGGGTTTATAAAACATGTAAAATAAGTAAAGGCGAGGTTATGAACTTCACCTGATAGGTAGATGTAATAATTATTCTGAAATGAAAGCTGACGACCTTATCACAATCTTAACCGAGGAATGTTGATATAGTAAAATAATAGTAAACAGCCACGTCACACAACCTGAGTAGAATATGTCAAGTCTTAGGAAGATTGTACTTTAGAACTTTGGTTTAAGAGTTATGAGTTTGATTGAAGAGTGTCTAGAGTTTGGCTAATTACTTGTATCCCCCCAACAGTCGGGCCCATCATAATTCAGAAGGTCAATCAGTAAACGTTTGAGGGAGCTGGGCACTTTAAATCGTAAACCCAACAACTCAGTCAGAACGTAATACCAAGATGAAACTCCTTAATATGAAGCTCCCTAGTATTGTGATACGATATAATCGGTTTTAAGTGTTTTAATCAATATCTGGAAATGTTAAGCACGAGAAGCGTTAATTAAAGTTATGTCTGGTAATGTTTTGAATGTGTTTTTATACTTTTTCAAAATGTTACATTTTAGACCCTGGGGTTTGGAAAATTGCAAGTAGACCCTTGGGGTTTGCATTTTTACGACTTTGGTCCTTCAACTTTGAAAGATATACCAAGTAAACCTTGGACTTTGAAAAGTGACATAATAGACCCCTATAGTTATAACTTTGATAAAATGACACTTTTAGTCCTTTTAGTATAAGTTCTAGAATTTACGATATATACCCCTTGCATTGGATTTAATTACAAAACATGTCCAATTTTGCAATGCAAGCTTATTGCTAACATTTCAAAAGATATTTATAAGTTATAATAAAACTAACACATATGGAATTTTTTAATGCCAACACAATGTTTTTTAAAATAAACGATTCGTTTAAGCTAGGAAGCAAAACGGGTCAAATTAGGGTTTAAAAACGTAAACGCGCGGGTTTTAAGTTCAAAATTCCTTCATTAATCAATAAAGTGGTTATTTTAACATTATTTAAGCATGCTAGGATAGATTATAACAATATTTAACCATTATAACATTTTTGTTTTAAGAAAAAACACGAAATTGCGGGTTTCGGGGTGTACTGGTTTTGGATCAAAATTGGAAAATATGCTTGAATTGGGTATGGAAACTTTATAAAGAGTAGTATTTTAGGATCAATATGATACAATTGATAAGGGTGTTATTAGTTGAAAGTAGAACATTAAAAACCTAGGTTTGATCTTTATTGATCAAAAATGTGGATTGGAAACTGGGGTCATTTCGGGTAGTATTCCCACTCGTACGCCTTGTATCTTTACTCCGGGGCTTCAATTCTTCAAGGCTTCACTTCTTGAACTTATTTAATGATCCTAGGATCATAAGGGAGCAAAGGATTGCTTGCCTTAAGGATATAGTAAGAAGATTGGGGGGGCGGTTTAAATGAAGATAGAGAGCTTATTTATACTCATATGAAGCATAGATGACATAAGGAAGCTTTTTTGGTTCTGTTCTTGGACGTGTGTTTGTAGCTAGGGCGGTTGAATGTTAGAGGGCTATATGGTTGATTTGTTTAGGCTAATAAACTAATTGAAGGGGTGGGATGGCTTGATGATGCCACGCTGTCAACAAGAAGAAACAAGAAGATTCATGAGACCATGTGCTCTTAAATTTGACCAAGGATTGGTCTAAGTAGGTGCATAAGCTGCTTGAAGGTTTCTATAAGAGTTATTGGGTGGTCATTTGTACATGGTAGCAATTTAGAGGGGTTAAAATGGTCATAGAAGCAAACCGGGTCTATTTTGGGTTTGACGGGTTCTTCAAAGGTTTTAACAAGGTACATTTTTGATATATGTGTTATAAATGATTTAAGGATTTTGAGTTTTTTGAATAGGTTATTAGGTCTTTTGATTAATAGTAATTAGCAAAGAATTAGTAATCGTTTGGGTTAAAAGGAATTAGAATTGAAGACAAATGGGAGTAGGGTTACCAACTAGGGCTCGTTTTGGGTTTTCTTGACTTTCTTGGAATATATTTTGCATACACTTGATTTGGAAATGATGGAATTACAATCTAGGGCTTATATAAAGTATTATCAATGAATTTTGGTCATTGGTTTAAGTTATAATAGGTTGAAATTGAGAAAACGGGTCAAAGTTACAATTAGGGCATAATTAGGGTTTTCTGGATTCGTTAAGGTTTTTCTAAGCTTTGATTTCTTGCACATTGCCATGTAATGATAGATAATGATTTTTTTTAAACTCATTTTATGAGTTATTAATGGCCTTTTGGTCGCTTATTGGGATTTATATTAGAATGGTTTAAAACGAGTAACGGGGTATTTAAATGAACCAATTAGGTACATTTAGGGTTTCTAGGATATGTTTTACGTACAAGTGAAGTAAAATGATGAAGTATTGATCAAATAATTATTGAATAGGATTGATATGATTGTAAAATAAGTTATTGTAACTTATTTGAGTGTTGGTTAAGGTTTAAAATGGATTAAAATGAAGAAACGGGTCATTGTGTAGTATTTAGCTCGGTTTTAGGGTTTATGACTTTTGAATTAGGGTTTTGAGTGTAAAAAGATGTATGAAAGTTTATGAATAGAATAATTAGGGTTTACACATTGTATATTGAGTGTAGTAGCTTGTACAAGAGTAGTGGTGAAGAAATTGGAATGAAAACGAAGGTAAAATGGCTATTTTAGAGATCATGCTTAATGACTTGTATATTGAGCTTTTAAGGACTTGTACTTTAGAATGTATATTCATGTGAGATGTTATGATACTTGTACATATGCTTTAGTAGCTTGTGCATTCACTTTAGATATTAACCCTTCATGAAATTAGGGTTTAGAGGCATACGATAACGGTTTAAAGCCCGTTTTGATATAACGTTGTGAATGGTACATTATAGGAATAATGTACTTTGTAATAGGAATATGATGATATTAACTTGATATATGATGATGATTGCTTGACATATATGAAGATAGGATTTTTATAGATAGGTTGCGTGAGCTCGTCTACTTTAGTTACGTAAGTTATATGACATACTGAGATATTGACAATGCAAGTAATGTAATAAAGTAAAAATTTTCCCTGTATAATTGTGATAATAGTAAAATAGGTTTTGCATTTGATGAAAATTCTTGGATTGTTATAGTCTCCACCCCTTACAGAAATCTCATCCCGAAGTTGAATTGAATAGATGTAGGTACTGGGTATGAATTTGAATTATTTTTTTTTAGGTTAATCAAGGTCACAAGTCCACGTGTGTGATGCATTTATAATTATGTTGCGCACCATAATTATAATTACCTCCTTTCACACGTCTACTTATTTTCAAGATCATACCTCTTGATGATAGCCAATAGAATTTCTTCAGATTCTGATAGAACCTGGGTGATGAAATACTTTGATTTACGAAACCTGTGGGTTATGGGCCTACCATGCTTCTGCTGTGCTACTGTGATCGTAAAGAATCGTTATTCATTAACCTTTAAAAGTCAACATCGAATA
Organism: Tanacetum coccineum; assembly: GCA_026074375.1. Lineage (NCBI taxonomy): Eukaryota > Viridiplantae > Streptophyta > Magnoliopsida > Asterales > Asteraceae > Tanacetum > Tanacetum coccineum. The sequence goes on along the minus strand of BQNB010057569.1, from coordinate 28,972 downwards.
AGAATGCTATCACAAGTCTTTGTCAAAATCTTCATACCTAGTGGTATTGAAATCATTTGACATTGTATAGATTCTTGTGTGTTTCCTTGTTATTATGTTGCAGAATATAACAGAGAATTTTAGAATACGGAGATCATGGAATGAGTGATGTCAAGGAATGATTATGAATTTGTAAGAGAGTTGCTAATCACATGAGATATATATTTTGAAATGAACAGATGATGAAGGTAATAATTATAATGATTAAGGAATTGTTTGTACAAACGGATTGAAAGAAACTTGTTTGTACATATGTTATATACTTAAGCCTATTTATTTATAATTAGTCACTTACAAAAAGAAGCGTTCAACTCCTTGTAACTGAGAATTTATAAATTCATAGTTCGGAGATTTATAATTTCCTTATTCAAATGAAGAAGTGACTTTTTCATTTCCAATAAGATGATCATAAATCTGCTTACACGAAGCCATAAAATCATGATACAGAAAATATGGTATTGATCATGAAAGTAAGAAAATATTGTGATGTGTACTGACGCCCTATAGTCGAGGCATGTATAATTTATGTTTCAGAAGTTTTGAACATAAATAGAATCGACAAATGATGTTGAGTTTTGATATCTTCAGATAACAAGACATAACAGAATTATCACTTTATTATCTCATGGATAACTTTACATATGAAAAAGAGTTGATAATTATGCTAAGTATCTTGTATGTAAGTAAAAGTAAAAAATAGACAAGGATTGTAGCTTGTGATTAGTGTTTTCAGATTTTTGAAGAAGTATTCTGATGAGAGTTGAATATCTTCGAGAGTTGTTTCTAGAGTAGCAAGCTCATCTCTAAGTATGCTTTCTTGTGGCCTTGTTATTTGCTTTTGAGCACTGATTCACATAATGTCCTTTCTTTCCACAGGCATTACAAGTTACGAATACTGTTTGTAGATTGTTTCTAGTGGTTTTGTTTCTGCAGGTCTTGTCAGATGACCTACTCTATTGCAACGTCCAGACTTGACAGTACAAGGACTATGTTGATTGTTAGGGTGCATCTTTTACACAAAGGTCGGTTTTCCAGTATATTCCGTTGGTGGCTTGTATAAATCTTGAAGGTTTCTTGTCTTCTATTCTGCTGTCGGTGGTAATCATTGTTACGGTTGTTATTGTTGTAGTTATTCTGATAGTTGTTGTTATTGACGATGTTCCCTTTATCCTCAAGCTTTCGTTTGTAATCATTGGTTTCTTGCATGGAATCACGCTTTATTATCTGATCCATTAATCTCTGGGATATGTTGATGGCTTCCTCCAAAGTTTGAGGCTTCGAGGCAGTAACGTTTCCTTCAATGCTTTGCGGTAGTCCCCCGATGAAAGCTTCCATAAGTTTCTCAGAATTCGGCACCATGTTTGGACATAAGATTGTTAATTCTTGGAATCTTCTAATATAAGTCTTGAGATCACTTCCATTTACAGTTAGACCATAAAATTCATCTTCCATTTTCTTGATCTCAGTTCGAGGACAGTACTTGTTTGTCAGAAGCCTTTTTAACTCAGTCCAGGTGATTTGATTAGCTTGCTCTATTCCCATAGGCTGGGCATGTGCATTCCACCAGGACAAGGCATCATCAGTTAAAGTACCAGTAGCAAATGTTACTCTGTCTTCCTCGGCACACTTGCTACGAGAAAACACTGACTCAGTACGTTCAAACCAGCGAATGAGGTCAACAGCTCCTTCTGTACCATTGAAGTAGGAAGGTTGACAGTTTATGAATTCTTTGTAGTTTCCTCTTTTTGCTACAGGAATTTCTCTGGGTTCAGTGTTCCTATTGGAATTGTCGGAATTTGCCATGGCAGCAGCTTGTGCTTTCAGAGCTGAGGAGATGCCATCATTAATCAGTTGCCGGATGGCATCCAAAGTTATGACTGGTGTTTCAGATGTTGACGTCCTTTTGGGAGGCATTCTATCAACAAAAGATGATACGTAGTAAGAATGATATCATAAGTTTTGAAAAGTAATAAAAGAGAATGTGATGCTTAAAATGCTTAAAGGAAAATGCTTATTTTTGAATTTTTAAGCACTTAGAGGTTATGATAAAGACGGAAATAATGACGCAAATGGTGGAAATGATGATGAAAGAGAGATAAGTTGGAAAAATAAGGTATGAAACGGGATTGCCTTTATAAATAACTTGCCTTTTCACTGTACATAGTCAAGATTTGACAAGCGTTTTTATTTATACCACACATCCCGTGGCTTAGGATAAAGCTATAACTAGTTTAAGAGTTTGATGATTTTGAGCTGGTAGATGACATCCTAAAGATCTTCCTGATTTGTTTGGTGACGAGCTTGGATTTTCTCAATGATTCGTTCAAGATTGGAAATTTTGTAGTGAGCAAAGGCAATCTTATCCTTTTGCCCTAACCGCTTCTTTTGAAGTTTGACAATCTGAATACGGATTTCCTTGAGTTCAGTCTTCAGTTCGTTACCATTTATACGTCCTTCTTCCATTCTCTCAATGCGGTGAAGATAGAGTTCATCTAAATAATTCAAGATATCTTCGACTTGTTTCTCATGATGTTTCAGATACATCTTATCTGAACATTTTCCTATTTCAAATACTTGAGGAGGGATAGAAGTATAAACAAAGGAAGACGGTGATACCAAATTACGAGTTTGATTCCGAGATGAATTAGATAACGTAGTTGAGGAAGAATATGGAGAATGGATTTGCTTCCTAGGTAGTAATAGTTCTTCAGGAATAAGAAATATCGTGGATTTATAGAATGATGGTTGGTTACCGGAGGAATGGAAGTTAAAATAGCTGATGGGGTAATAGGATCTGGTGATGAAATAGGGAATTCCTTAGCATAAAATGATTGTACATCGTTCAAACAAGGATTATTGTAGAAAGATAAGAATACTGGTGGGATCATATTATTTGTAGGAGTTTTTTCCGAGGATTAGGAGTTAAAAAAGAATGCTTACTGCTGAAGCTGGGAAATAAATACGATAGACCGAAGTATAGTTAAGAATATTTATAGAGGAAAAAGCATCCTCAATATCAGAAGTAAAGTGGTTGGGAGAAGACATCGTTCTATTAACAACCTAGTTTGTAAATAACATAAGTTATTTATGTAATAGTATAATAGATATGTATATTTACATACTTGTTCCGGAATGTAGTGGCACGGAGACACTTTAATGGTGAAAATGAAATGTGGTTATAGTTAAGTTTTTGACCTTGTTTCTCTTTTTAACCATGCGATGGATACCATATTGTAACACTCTCATTTTTTACAATATAGTAGCGGAAGATAATCTGGGGTATTACTTCATGGATACAACAATCATAATCATAGAAAACAACTTTAAAAGAGACGTTGTTGGAAAAATTTTGTTATCATTATAATCAGAGTTTTTACAAAATGCAGGTCCTAAAATCTAAAACATTATGTTTGAATGATAACAGTTCAGCCATCTTCGAGCCCATGTCATCAGCTGCCGCAAACTTGCTCTTTTACCTGTGATAATAACATGCTATAAAAAGTCAACTCACAATGGTTGAGTGAAATTCATAGGTCTTGGATAAATACAGTCTTTGAATAAGTCTGTGTAAATAATTGTTTTTTTTAAAACACAATTATTAGGTAAATGATATTGTTTTTATACACCCGTTTTAGTAATAATTGCAACGAATACAATTATCATAGTAATAGTGTATTATCCCGTTTATTGCCCTGTTTGGTCTTGTCTGGTATAGTATAGTCTGGTCTAAGCTCATAGCACACAAACTGACTAGTGTATATATATACCCAAACTGATCTATTTATATATTATATTTATATATATATATTATATATATAGATAATGGCTCGGTGTAGGGTACTTGACATATTTCCTTATGAATTCATATATAGTGTGTTTGGTTTCCTATCCGGCGCGAACCAAACAGGATTCGTCTATCCGATAGTAGATCTATCCACAATATTTGCGTTCACCCGATAGTGATTAATGTCCATGATAATCGATGGACTTTTGGATAAAGTAACTTAGAACTTTAGTGATAATGGTTAAATCAGATTAGCATTTAATTGTAAAGTCACTTGTATTCATGGTTTAAGCATGTATAGAGTCTTTAGAATAATACATTGTTTTAAGATAAACGAGTATGTAAAAAGAGTTTGTACAAGCATTATCCACCACGCGGGTTTATAAAACATGTAAAATGAGTAAAGGCGAGGTTATGAACTTCACCTGATAGGTAGATGTAGTAATTATTCTGAAATGAAAGCTGACGACCTTATCACAATCTTAACCGGGGAATGTTGATATAGTAAAATAATAGTAAACAGCCACGTCACACAACCTGAGTAGAATATGTCAAGTCTTAGGAAGATTGTACTTTAGAACTTTGGTTTAAGAGTTATGAGTTTGATTGAAGAGTTTGGAATTATTGTATCACCGTTCGGGCCATCATAATTCAGAAGTCATTCAGTAAACGTTTGAGGAGCTAGGGCACTTTAAATCGTAAACCCAACAACTCAGTCAGAACGTAATACCAAGATGAAACTCCTTAATATGAAGCTCCCTAGTATGTGCATATGTTATAACGGTTTTATAGTTGTTTTGATTAATATCTGGAATGTTTAAGCATGAGATGTTTTTTTTTTAGAGGTTAATTAAAGTTATGTCTGGTAATGTTTTGAATGTGTTTTTATACTTTTTCAAAATGTTACATTTTAGACCCTAGGGTTTGGAAAATTGCAAGTAGACCCTTGGGGTTTGCATTTTTACGACTTTGGTCCTTCAACTTTGAAAGATATACCAAGTAAACCTTGGACTTTGAAAAGTGATATAATGAACCCCTATTGTTATAGTTATAACTTTGATAAATGACACCTTTTTAGTCCTTTTAGTTATAAGTTTCTGGAATTTACGATATATACCCCTTGCATGATTATATTTACAAAACACATGTCACCAAATTGCATGCAAGCTATTTTTACATTTCAAATGATTATTTTAGAAAGTTTTATAATAAACTAAAATATGAAGTTTTAATGCAACACAAGTTTAAAATAATGATTCGTTAAGCTAGGAAGCAAAACGGGTCAAATTAGGGTTTCAAAACGTAAACGCGCGGGTTTTAAGTTCAAATTCCTTCATTAATCAATAAAGTGGTTATTTTAACATTGATTAAGAATTCTAGGATAGATTATAACAATATTTAACCATTATAACATTTAGTTTTAAGAAAAACGCGAAATTAGGGTTTCGGGTGTACGGTTTTGGATCTCAAATGGAAATGAGATGAATTGGGTATGAAACTTAACAAGAGTATATTTAGGATCATATGAACATTATAAGGGTGTATTAGCAGAAGTAGAACATTCAGAACCTGGGTTTGATCTTCAATGATCAAAAATGGTGGAAATGGGTCGTTTCGGGTAGTATTTCCACTCGTACGCCTTGTTTCTTTACTCCGGGGCTTTAATTCTTCAAGGATTCACTTCTTGAACTTCTTTAATGATCTTAGGATCATAAGGTAGCAAAGGATTGTTGCCTTAAGGGTTATAGTAAGAAGATGGGGGGTGCGAGTTTGAATGAAGACTAGAGAGCTCTATTTATACTCAAATGAAGCATAGATGACTAAGGAAGCTTTGGTTCTACTCTTGGACGTGTGGAGCAGCTAGGGAATGAATATGAGAGGCTATATGGTGATTTGTTAAGGCTAGAAACTAGATTGAAGGTGTGGATGGCCTAGATGGAAGCCACAACTACAACAAGAAGAAACAAGAAGATTCATGAGACCATGTGCTCTTAATTTTGACCAGGGATTGGTCTAAGTAGGTGCATAAGCTGTTTGAAGGTTTCTAGAATAGTTCTTGGGTGGTCATTTGTACATGGTAGCAATTTAGAGGGGTTAAAATGGTCATAGAAGCAAACCGGGTCTATTTTGGGTTTGACGGGTTCTTCAAAGTTTTAACAGTACTTTGTGTTATTAAATGATTAAGGATGATGAAATAGGTTATTAAGGTCTGGATTTAAAGTAATGAGCAAGATTAGCATTCGTTTGGTTTTAAATGGTATTAGATTGAAGGAAGAACATGGGAGTACGGTTCAACTAGGGCCTTGTTTGGTAGTTCTGACGTTCCTTGGATTATATTGTTGCATACTCTCTTGATTAGGTTGATGGAATACAATTACTAGGGTTATATAAAGTATTATCAATGAAGTTTGGTCATTGGTTTAAGTTATAATGGGCTGAAATTGAGAAAACGGGTCAAAGTTACATTAGAGCATAATTAGGTTTCTGGATTCGTTAAGGTTTTCTAGGCTTGTTTCTTGTACATTGCCAATTTAATGATATATAATGATTTGTAAAACTCATTTTCATGAGTTTATTAATGGGCCCTTGGTTGGTTATTTGGATTAGAATGGTTTAAACGAGTGGTAAAGGGGGTTGTTAATGGTGAACCAATTAGGTACCATTTAGGGTTTCTAGGATATGTTTTACGTACAAGTGAAGTAAAATAATGAAGTAATGATGAAATAATGATTTAATAGGATTTATATGATTGTAAAATAAGTTATTGCAACTTATTTGAGTGTTGGTTAAGGTTTAAAATGGATTAAAATGAAGAAACGGGTCATTGTGTAATATTTAGCTCGGTTTTAGGGTTTCTGACTTTTGAATTAGGGTTTTGAGTGTAAAAAGGTGTATGAAAGTTTATGAATAGAATAATTAGGGTTTACACATTGTATATTGAGTGTAATAGCTTGTGCAAGAGTAGTGGTGAAGAAATTGGAATGAAAACGAAGGTAAAACGGCTATTTTAGAGATCATGCTTAATGACTTGTATATTGAGCTTTTAAGGACTTGTACTTTAGAATGTATATTCATGTGAGATGTTATGATACTTGTATATATGCTTTAGTAGCTTGTGCATTCACTTTTAGATATTAACCCTTCATGAAATTAGGGTTTAGAGGCATACGATAACGGTTTAAAGCCCGTTTTGATATAACGTTGCGAATGGTACATTATAGGAATAATGTACATTGGTTAATAGTATATGATGTTATTACTTGGATATTATGATGATTGCTTGACATATATGAAGATAGGATTGTTATAGATAGGTTGCGTGAGCTCGTCTACTTTAGTTACGTAAGTTATATGACATACTGAGATATTGACAATGTAATCATACCTAAGGACTTCTATTCTATCTAATAAAGTGTCCCTTGGTAGATCCCTCCGGTTCTGGCTAGATCATGGAACAAAATACCTAGCCTTAGCCGCCTTATATCTCCATAAATAACAATAGTTGGTCGGTCTTTGGTATTTCCATAGTAGCAACAAAACTATTGAAAAATCAATCAACGTGTTCGAGAACTCATTTATTACACATTAAGAGTTTGCTATATCACCAGAAAGCTCCCCTTACACATATGCACCATATGATGAAAGAGTTTTGCACATGCGAGGACAGGAACGCACTTATATTTAAAAGATCTTATCCGAGTTAAGCCTTATTGATCATATTTTAATCACTATTCTCCCCTTCAAAATTGCATATTTTGTGACAATTTTTGACTTAACCAGTGAATTAAAATGCAAGTGAATGTACGTTGATCCACTTTTAGACTAACCAAACAATAAGAGAACATGAATGCATGCCGAATGAACCACTTAATATTATTTATCAACATTTATACTCCTCCGTAATAATAGATCAGAATGAAAACTTAAAGAGGGAGTTTGTTTAGCATACAATTTTGAAAGATTTTAAACATTTCTTTTTGATAAAAATATCTTGAAAAATTATGCTCAACAGGAAAATGATTTTTAATTTATCTTATGTAGTATCATTTCCTTAGAACTTCTCTTGAGCATTCAAAACTTTGAATGTTTATATGACTGTGCTCAAGACCGAGAAGATATGAACTTCCCATTTTTAGGAAAAATGTACACAAATGAATATTTTCCTTTCTTTAGAGACCGAGTCCTAAGCTGACATTTACTTAGAAGTCATAGAGAAATTTTTGAAGAGACATGTTTTGAAAACTCTTGAAACACTCGCTCGAACTTCATTTATATATCCGTGTTAATGTTAATCAAAATTTCTAGACATGTCGGAGAAGATTATTTTTGGAATTTTTTGATTTTGTATTTTGCTTTTATATTTTTTATACTTTTATATTTTGTTTTCTGATAAATATATACAAAGAATTACTATAATTTTTCAAAACGTTCAGGCTCATGTGGAGACAAACTGCGCATACCAAGGCGACGGACAAAAATAATTAAACCGATCCAATGGAAGGGCTTTGGTAAAGAGATCGGTTAATTGGTAATCAGTCTTGACAAAATATAGTTCAATCCTACCCTTTTCCACATGTTCTTTTATGAAATGGTAGCGGACGGTGATGTGTTTGGTTCTCGAGTGTTGGACCGGGTTGCAGGATATGACTATGGTTGACTTTGAATCACAATAGATAGGAATCTTATTAAAGTGAAAGCCATAATCTGTTAATTGTCTTAGCATCCAAAGGACTTAAGCACAACAAGCAGATAGAGACACATACTCTGCTTCCGTAGTTGAAAGCGCTGTACAGTCTTGTTTCCTCGAGGACCAGCTCACTAATTTTTGCCTAAGAATTGAGTTCCACTGGAAGTACTCTTGAAGGTGTCTCGACATCCTGCATAATCAGCATCTGAAAATCCAGTTAGTTCAAAACCAGATGCCTTCGTATACCAGAGACCCATATTGACGATTCCTTAGAGATAACGAAAGGTCCATTTAACCTCTTTGAGGTGCTTCTCGGTTGGCTGAGCCTGGTACCGAGCACATAAACAAGTAGCATGTACAATGTCCGGTCTGCTTGATGTAAGATACATAAGGGCACCAATCATGCTTTGATATTTTGTTGCATCGACTAGAGTCCCATTCTTGTCAAGGTCAAGCTTGTCTTTGATCTTCATTGGTGTACCAATGGGATCACAAGTTTCCATTCCATATTTTTTTAAGGATTTCTAACACGTAGTTGGACTGGTTTATGAAGATGCCACGGGAGGATTGGTTAACTTGTAAACCAAGGAAAAATGTCATTTCCTCCATCATTGACATTTCGAAGCGGCTTTTCATAATGTCAGAAAATAATTGGGTATATCTTGGGTTTGTAGAACCAAAGATAATATCATCTACATAGACCTGTACCACAAAGATGTCATCATCGAAGCGTCTTATAAACAACATTAGATCAATGGTTCCGTTGTTAAAGTGATTTTGTAAGAGAAACTTTGACAATTCGTCGTACCATGCCTTCGGTACTTTCTTTAACCCATAGAGTGCCTTCTTTAGCTTGTAGACATGGCTTGGATGATTAGCATTGATGAAACCTTCAGGTTGACACACGACAAGTCTTCCTTTAACGAACATGCAAGAAAGCAGTTTTCACGTCCATTTGGAATACGATGAACGATTTGTGTGCAACATATGCCAAAAATATCCTGATAGCTTCCATTCTATCAACTAGAGAAAAGGATTCTTCAAAATCTATTCCTTCCTCTTGACGGTACCCTCTCACAACCAGACGAGTCTTATTTCTACTGACTGTGTTCTCTTCATCAAGCTTGTTTTTTAATAACCATTTCAAAGTAAGGGGTTTTATGTTATCTGGAGCAGGAACTAACACCCATACATCAAGTCTTTTGAACTAAAGAAGCTCTTCTTGCATTGAGTCAAACCACGCAGTGTCGGTAATAGCCTCTTTGACATTTCTTGGTTCCATAGTGCTCACTGTTCGATGCGTAGATCACATTCACCGATCGGATTTCGAACTGATTTCTATGCAAAAATTGTCGTGTGGGTTCTTCCAATCACTGTTCCAGAGGGTAATCCTTATCCATTGACAGCAGTTAGGTGCGGTTGAAAAAACCCTATGCACAGGTGTTTGAAGATCCTCTGTAAAGATGATGATTCAGCAGCACTTGTGGATGGTGGAGCAAATGGATTCTCGAATACATCTCCATCAGACATAGCATTAGGAACATTATCAGTATCTGTTTTAGATTGGAGTTATACTTGCTTATCTTGTTGCTGATCATGTTGTTGTTGTGGCTCGTCAACATCCGGTGAAGTGTTTGGAATATCTGCAGCTTGTGGGGATGAATTTGTTGGTGTCGGTGCAGTGTCTGCTGTTGTTGTAGATTTTGTTAGAGTTTGAAGAACTTGATTTGTAGGAGCAGCATGAGAAGTTCTTGGAGCAACTGACGTGTAACAACCCGAGTTTTACGACGCGTATGACGATCGCGAATCCGACATCATAATTATTATTTTATAAATTCGTGTGAACGAACGTCGACATTTAAAATTTTATTTGTCGTGAATAAATATTTTCGTATTTTATTTTGAACGGAATTTAAAATTTTTATTTTGGCCGTTTCGCGAGTCAACGTTTGACCACGTGTTCGTTAAACGTTTTAAGCAACGTAGAAAATTTCGACGCACTTCGTTGTTATTTTTGTGATGATAATTTGTATTTTATCATCCTCGTCCCGATTTAGTCAAAACCGAGTCAAAACTTTATTTTGACACGAGTTAATATTTTTATTAAATATTTTAAATCAAATTAGGTGTGACAAAAATAAATTTAGTTAATAAGTATAATCCCGAGCCATGGTTGTCGATTTTTATTTAAGTAAAAAAGTTGGCGTGTCAAAAATCTAAAGATAGAAAAGAGGGAAGGGCCTGTTTTGCTAAATGGCCAAAGTACTAGAAGTTTATAAACCATGTTACTTTCATTTTCTAGTCATAAAACACACACTAGTCTTTGTTTTGCTCTCACCCACAACCGGCCACCACCACAACGCCGGTCACTTTCGCCGAATAAATCACATGCATTTATTGATCAAGTTATATCTTTTTTAATCCCCATGAAAAAAAACTAAAAAAACATATTCCACTTAAAAATATTGACATCCAATAAGTATTTTTGGAGTTAGAGTTGGAGTTTGATTTAACCAATTTCGGTGAAAAATGTGGTAGTAAATGTGTTAGATAAATCAAGTTTTTGGGAGTTTGGTTCACAAATGGTGAAGTCCGGTTTTGGTTGTTGTTTCGGTTCGAGTCGCGGCTAGTTATAAGAGACGTTTTTAGATTATTGATTATGCTTAATTATAAGCTTTGTGAGTATTCTTTTTAATATTATTGTTACGTTTGTTTTGTATTTGCGGATTTGTTAATTTATTCGATTGATGCATGTGATGAAATCCGAGCGAAACTTGCGTAGATTAGATTAAAAGTGTTGTTGGGTGATTGAGCGATATGGATATTGTGTATAGGTTATTTTAGATATGTCGTGGGTGGATTTTTGGGCATAAAAATAGTTTTTGGCGCATTTTGTAAAGTGTAAGTTCTGAGCAGAAACTTTGGCATGGAAAACAAGGTTCAAGATTTTGTAAAATCTGATTTTGGTTAGAAAATATGGTTGAGGGTATTTTTACGAGCGTTTTGGTAATTCGAACGCCCCGTAACTCCTCATAACGAAGAAATTACGGCGAAAACAAGATTTGAAAACTTGAAAACTTTCCAAACAGCTCTTATAGTTATTTAGTTGCTGACAGAATTTTAAACGTCCATTTTGAGCACTTTCGAGTCCGTTCGGCCTTAGGTGAGCACGCAGTTGCTCGGAATGTCGTTTTCTTTTCCGCGGAGAGCGTGCTAGTTTTAAAATCATGTATAGGGACGGGTCATAACTCAAAGTCAAATCTGACTTTTTATTAAAATGTCACAAGTTCCTGCAGAAACTTGCAGGGGATTTTGGTCATTTTTATCAGTTTCTGGTCTGGCTAAAACTAAAGTTGTCGAAATGTCGTTTTGCATAAAATCTATTTAGAGTCCGAGTCATGAAAATGTGATATAAATGGTCGTTTTGAGCGGGTCAGATCTATAATATATATATACATAAAGTCAAAGTAAGGTAAAGTCCAACGTTGACTTCTAAAAGTCAACGGGTTAATACAAGAATTATTGAATGTTTATAAAAATAATAAACACTATTATTTTTACGAGTATAATAATTTAGACTTAACGAGTTTTACGAACGGATATAATTCTAAAAATAGTAATTTTTGTAATATACGGGACATAATCCCGATATGGGTAAAAACCGATACAAGTAAACGATAATCAAATTGAATGTCGAAAGTTCGACGAGGTAACTAAATATTATTATAAGTATAATTAAAAGACGAGACTTACTAAAAATGGTAACTTTCCAAAAATAGTAACTTTCTAAAAATAGAAAGTTTTCGATTAAGTAACGTGTAACATAAATAAAAGAGTGATCGTAACTCAATTATGCGAAGTTTAGGATCTAGGACGCGCAAGTGGATTTCTCATCACATGTGTATGTATGATATATAGTTTTAATAGTTGCGGTATACGCACTATTCGACCGTACTTATTTGTATAGTAATCGAGCGACATAAATTATAGGTTGCAGTTCAGCTCGTTGTTGAGTAGTTCGTGATTGTTTCAGTTATTTGATCTTCGGCTTCGATCAAGGTGAGTTCATAGCCTCGCTTTTGAATGTTTTAAATATTTTTAAACCCGCGAGGGGGATACTTGCTGTTTTTTGCTTTGCAAACTTAGTATTTGCACTCGTACCTTTGGTGGTGTCCTTTTTTTTTTTCAAAAAACTTAATCGAATTATATTGGCTACATAGCTTAGCGTTTTCATAGATCGTGTCATGTAATTTGGTCTGCAAAGAGTAAATTATAGTTTTGGTTTGAGCCTGAGTCACATTGATAAAGTCAAAAAGGTTCTTATAGACAGCCTTAAGATGAGCATTTTCTTTTTCATAATTCAAAACCTAAAACTCTAATTCTACGTTTTCATTTTCAAGTTTCTGAGACAAAGGATCAAGGGTATCTGATATGCATGGAGTACTCATACTTTTACCCTTGAGATCTCCTAACTGAGCTTGGAATCGTTCGATCTTTTGTTGCATGTCATTGTAAGCTTTATAAAATCGACGAAATTTTCATATTTACACTCTCTCATTTTTGTACCAATCATTCTAAAGTTTAGCATATTCATTCTCCTTTTTAATGATACAGTTTTCAAAACGTTCTTTCGTACGATCAAGCTCAGTTTGGAGATTTAAAGTATCTACAACAGAGTTATTTTACATGATAGACATAATATCTTGACTGACAACTGCTCTCAAGAGATGCTCAATTTCCAATTCCAATGCCTTGTGCTTAGCAAGAGATTTGTCAGCTTCATTTGCAAGAGATTGAAAGTCTCGAACAAATTTGGCTGCTTCTTTCAAAAATTGTATTTCAAAATTTTACACTCTAGCATCAACTTGGTTAACGATAGGGAAAATTTCATCTTTTACAATTTTGTGAATCTCTTGGTAAGCAAAAGACGACGAAATATGTATAATCTAAATCATTCTATGGTTGAACAAACACGTTGAAGAGTCACAATAGTGCTTTTTACCTCATTTAGAAATTTTTGTGCAACACTTGTTGTAGTATCATCCGAAAATTCTTTATTTGGTATTGAAAATGATTTAGAAGCATTGGACGTGTTGGAAGTATTTGAAAAATACTACTCTTCACGTGACTTGGCCATTTGAAAAACAAAAACCCCCAAAAGATGATACACACACGTTTCTGGATACTAAAACTATGTGTCTATGATCTCTTTATATAGAGAGATCATGACTTATAAAGGAAGCTAACTAAAATAGATAAGGAAACTAAGAGGGTGTTTGGGATTGCTTATTAAAAATATATTATTAGGTTTTAAAACGCATAATCAGATAATCATCGGTAACAAAATGTGATTATAAAAAATAGTGTTTGGATTTGATTATGATGTTTGATACCGCAATAATCAGATAATCAGTTTTAAAAGTGTTTGGCAAATAATATGATTTCACGAGTTAACATGTAAAATTACCAAAAAAGACATATTTATATTTTATTCGTAATAGCCATTTTCACATTTTGTTAATTTACAAAAACGTAACCAGTGACATTTTATTTTTATCGCCACAAATATATGAATCATACTCATTTACACTTACCAACTTTTGTCCTATTCCCACATATCTTACCTCTTACTGTATCTTCTTTTTCCTCATACCCACCCATTTTCAATTTCTTATCCAAGAAAAACTCATCTTTAATTCTTCAAAATTACATACACACTTAAAATTATACTCTGACAAGCGACTTATTTTGAGCAACATCGTTGTTCTTCTTTCACCGGAATCATCATCGAATAAGTGAACATTAAAAGTTATCAAGTTGTTAATGTATTTATCATTATATTCTATTTTTTTGTTACTGGTAAATTATGTAGAAGAGGAAGATTGTTTTGATGGTAGTTTGGTAATTTTCTAGTGAAAGGTTAGTTGCGTTTTCAAAAAGTAGGGTTGGAGTTACTTTTCCAAAACGTGGTTTTGACTATGCCAAAACGTAAATAAGTGATTATGAGCTTGTGCTTGCCAAACACTACCAAACAGATTATTGCGTTTTGAAAACGCAATAATCAAATAATCTGCCTCAAACCGCACTCCCAAACACCCCTTAAATCTTCTTATTTAAACTTGATCTTCATATCTTTAAATCATATCATCTACAATCTTTATGTTCTCCACCAGCTTGTAGAATTCCATTGTAGATGAATTTAGTCCCTCTTATTTCATTCGTCTTCATTTAAGTACATGTAGTTTTGTAATCATCAAATCAATAAACCCAACAATCTACCCTTATTTTATATTACAAAACTATCTCCATGAATGAAATAATCTTCAATGCTTCCCCTTGACTTATGATCTCCTTGAACATGCCACCATACATAATAAGCTGCAAATCAATATACTTGTAATCTTCTTTCTCTTTTTGTAATCATCGAATAGGGGTCTTCTGTAGATATGCAACTTGGATCATAACAGCTACAAATCATATACCACAACTACTAATCCAGCCTTCCAATACTCAAATTGCCCACCATGACGCACCTTAAGATAAATGAACTTGAGCAGTAGAAACTTAAACTAGCAGTAGTAATAATGACTTACAGTAGTAAAAACCTTCACCTCATGTAGCATATAAATGGTTAAACATTTTAACAATAAGCTTCCCCTAAAACCCATATGTTAACCATTCCGTGAATCTTCAATTCTGTAGGCTCTTTGTAATGATCACTGATGAAGAAAACTAAGTATTACGAACTTGATGCTGAAGTAGAACGACCCAAACTTGTGTCTTATATCTTGTACTATCCACGTGACGTCAAACTTATTAATAAATCTGTGAAATATAAGTAGATCACAACCTCTTGACAAAAATCCTCATCTTCTATGAGACACATAACAAGTGATAGCAAATGTGCGCATTGAGCACCATAAGTTTGTAAATCACACACCTTTGCTAGATTCTGACAAGTCTTCGTCACAACATTGAAAACACAAACAAGTTACCTCCTGCTAAAAGGTATGATAAAATACAAACCCAAATAATTCCACTTCAACTTCAAATAGGTGATAAACAATCTTCTTCGTAACCAATTAAATCAATGAATATGAGCCTTTAAATCTGTTAAGAACATGTAAACTAAATCCAAAAACCAAACAGTAAAACCAAAAACAAACAACCTTGGTTTCCTCCTGTTTTTGTACCAGAGATCCAAAGAAGTGTGTTATGTCTATTCGCATAAAAGCTAGCAGTAGTAACTCTTTTAAAGCTAGCAGTACAAGCATACGAAACAACCCTGGCAGTAGTAAGTTTCATTGACAACACTAATCATGTACTACTGTCCCAATCACAAAGCAGTATTAACTTTTAAAGGAAGCAGTACTAAAAATTTAACAACCAGTACTAACTTACTTCTTCCTCCCATGCTTAGCAACGCTTTATCTGTTACAAAATTGTCATTAATATGTCACTACACTGCATTCTCCTTCCTCCCATAGCTTTTAGCAACACTTTAATCTGTCACTGATTCTGTATTCTCCTTTTAGTGACACTTAATTTGTCACTAATCTGTAACTGATTCTTCATTCTCCTTTTAGCGACACTTAATTTGTCACTAATCTATCACTAATCTGATTACTCCTTCCTCCCATGGCTTTTGGTGACGCTTTCTAGTGTCACTAAGTTGTTACTTTATAGCAGTATTAATAATGAACGAGCAGTATTAACTTTCCTTATGGCAGTAGTAAGTGACAACGGGCAGCACTAATCTTAACAATATTAACGCTTGAACTTACTACTGTTATGCAAAATCACGAACCGGCTTAAACCTTTAACCTGGTAGCATTAATATACTACTTGGCAGTACTAACAATAAACTAACTGTATTATCCTTTGAACCAAGCAGTATAAACAATTATTCACCTACCAGTAACATCAGTCAACTATGAAAACATTAAGTTAATAATCATCCGTTTCACATGTAATGAGCTAAAACCATAGTCGAATTATATTGTCCCCCAGTAGAGCTATTCTTGTAACCTTTCGCATCAAAATCCAAAGACCTGCTTGATACAATACGAGCACAAGAAACTCTTTTATTTGAATTAGGGTTTTGGGAAAAACCCTAATATCTTAGAATTAACATCTTGTGACTTCCAAGTAATCAAATCAACCAATACACTTTTGATCTTGAATGGACAAACAACAAACTTCCTGTTTGATCGAGTTAGGGTTTGCCAATAAACCCTAATTTCAGATTACCCAATGAAAAAGCCAATATCACCTTTTACGCCAAGCTTCCCAATATATTCATGATCATTCTTGGGATAACAGAGAGCCCCGAATACATGTAGAAAGGAGATATGATAAATCGTTTTAGACTCGAGAATGATTAGTTCTCATCTAGGATCACAAAGTAACAATGATATAATATGTATACGCAGCGAAAATAATAAACACGAATCAAAGTTACTTCAAGGTTTTCTTTTGTTCAACGCAACCCCAATATTATTTGATCAAGATAATACAGTTACCACCTGTAACAGGGATCAACGATCCTTGAGGCTACACTATCTATTAACTAATAAACTAACTATCTAACTACTATAAGTCTACACACGTTTTTCTGTGTCTAGACTCTCATTGGAAGCACACTATGATACACACACGTTTCTGGATACTAAAACTATGTGTCTATGATCTCTTTATATAGAGAGATCATGACTTACAAAGGAAGCTAACTAAAATAGATAAGGAAACTAAATCTTCTTATTTAAATTTGATCTTCATATCTTTAAAGCATATCATCTACAATCTTTATGTTCTCCACCAGCTTGTAGAATTCCATTGTAGATGAATTTAGTCCCTCTTATTTCATTCGTCTTTATTTAAGCACATGTAGTTTTGTAATTATCAAATCAATAAACCCAACAAGATATCTGGTTTTCTGCCGTTAATAAGCTCGTAAGGTATTTTGTCAAAACGTCGATGAATGATGGAGCGGTTTTGAGTGTTGCACGCAGTAGCAATCGCTTCAGCCCATAAGAATAACAGAGCACAAGAAAAAATCAACATTGTTCTAGCAGCCTCCACTAACGTTTAGTTTCTTCATTCTACGACTCCATTTTGCTGAGGAGTTCTCATAGAAGAAGATTGGTGAGAGATGCCAACACTATAAAAGTATTCTTTAAGCACTTGCTTCTTAAATTCTATGCCATTATCGGTTCTTACAATAATGACTAAAGCTTGTAGGAGGACCGTAATTTTCTTCAGAAAGGTTTTAATCTCTTCTGGCGATTCATCTTTGGATATGAGAAAGTGTACCCATCTATGACGAGAGTAATCATCCACTATCACCAGAACATACCACTTTCCATTGATGCTTTCAACTCTCATTGGACCATGTAGATCCATATAAAGCAGGTGTAGTCTCTGCTTTTGGAACAAGTTTGGGTGGGTGAGATGCCTTTTTGCTTTTTCCTTGCTCACATGAGGGACAAAATTGTTCTTTATGATATTTAAATTTTGGAAGACCGGTGACGAGATCATTTTTAGCAAGGTCATTTATGGTGTCAAAATTGAGGTGGGATAAACGTTGATGCCATAACCAAGACTTGGTAGAAGTAGCACGAGCCATGAGGCAAATTGGAGATGCA
>BQNB010057568.1:0-38158 GCA_026074375.1 Tanacetum coccineum | reverse complement strand
TAACTGTGATTTGTTATTGCCGAATTCTGGATTTGTTGAAAAGTAGGTTTTTTTCGGAAAAAATTCCGGAAAAAATCTGAAAATTAACCAAATGCGTGCAGTTTTTTTTTATTCCCAGGCATAAATTAGGGTCGACATTGTCGACCCTAAACTCAGTCTTAGGGTCGACAATGTCGACCCTAACCTTAGTGGAAGAATGATGTGGAATCCCACTACTACACTTTAAATTAAATATAACTTTTTGGGTCGACAATGTCGACCCAAAGTTGCACAATGAATGTCGACCCAAAAAATTTAAATATTAGTTTGTTTTATATATTAAAAAGATTTTAATAAATAAATAAGTGTAGGGTCGACAATGTCGACCCAAAATACAAAGGAATATGTCGACCCAAAGAATTTTGGGTCGAGAAATTTGGATCGAGAATTTAGGGTCGAAATTGTCGACCCTAAGTACTTTGGGTCGACACCCTTTGTAACTTAGGGTCGAAAATGTTGACCCTAACCCCTTATATTGTTGTAGTGCGTGTCAAAAGTTTTTTCATCCCTTTTGATTCCCTCGCAGTTAAAGTCTCGGGATTTTATCATTTTTTGATGTTATGTAATTCTTTTTGTTGACTCTATTGTACTTTTAGTTTCTAGCGTCTTGCTAGACTCTTTTTTATATATATTCCATCTTTGCCGTTCAAAAAAAAAATGATATTTTTGTCACCAAATACTTTAAGCTTTGGACACATTATTAGTGACTAGGTTCTTTAATCACTAAAAATTATATTTTGGTTAGTGATGAGTCATGACCTAGGGATCCTTTTATGACATAAATCATTAATCTGTCGTAAGTTATTAGGAATGGTGAAATTTAAATTTAATTTTGCTGTATGGTGATGGATTAAGTGGGCGAGGGCATTTGTAAATTTTTTGTCGCATTCAAATTATAATATAAAGTGTGGGCTGGATATATACTGCGTGCATGCCAATTATTTACCAGCTTCAAATAAAATTGAAAGAAAATTTTATAAGACTGCCTCCAACTCGGGTTTACAAAGCAATTACTAATTTGCAATGAATTTTTCTGTCACAAACAAGAGATTTTATTTTCACCCAGATTAGCTACGGCCTACAAGCCTAAAAAGACTACGTACAGCCATGTTTATTCATATTTTTTGATGCTACCAACAGATTAAGAATCTTATTATCCGTTGCTTGAATTGGCTAATTCGCAAAGGGTTTAACTTTAACCCCTACCCATGTTCGCAGTAAGAATGTATTGAACGTTTCATGTTATTGCATGATAAAAAGATTACTGTGAGCTAAAAGCTCTTACGCTCAGTCATTTTATGAAACTCTTAAATAAACTTGTGAAGATTGAGAACCCAAAATGAGGATTGTTTGATTTTTTATACAAACTGACTTAATGTTGATACTTTTCCAGTGTTATAGAAATAATTTTACACTTAGGTCTATCTTAGGAACCTGTAATAGAAAATGTATCGTATTATTGTAATAAGAATACTGATTAGTATGCCAAGTAAGTGGTGGTTGATAATGGTCCAAAATTGTAGCAAAATTGAATAATTTGGTAGTTGGCGATTAAAATAGTCAGCAATTGCATAAAGTGAACCAACACTCACGGCAACTCTTGAGTATAAATAAGTAGCATGAAGAGAACCAAAGACAGTCACCACTAGAAGAAAACTCAAACATCACTTCCATCTGAGGTCTTACTTCTTCTCAAAGCTTTAAGCTCAAACTTTTAAATTCACTCTCTTACTATAATACATATATCTTACATACGTTTGTTATAATTGCAGGTTCATAAGGTTTAAACAACATGGGTGCAGGTGGTCGAATGTCTGATTCGTCTGAAGAGACGACTAAAGACCTTCTTAAACGTGTCCCAATTGAACCACCTTTCTCGTTGAGTGATTTAAAGAAAGCAATCCCTGCCCATTGTTTCGAGCGATCAGTCATCCGTTCATCTTACTACGTTGTTCATGATCTGATTGTTGCCTATGTTCAGTACTTCCTTGCCAATACATATATTCCTCTTCTTCCTACTCCTCTAGCTTATATAGCATGGCCTGTTTACTGGTTTTGCCAAGCTAGTATCCTCACTGGCTTATGGGTCATTGGTCATGAATGTGGACACCATGCCTTTAGTGAGTACCAGTGGGTTGATGACACTGTGGGATTCGTCCTTCATTCTTTTCTCTTTACCCCGTATTTCTCATGGAAATACAGCCACCGAAATCACCACGCCAACACAAATTCAATTGATAATGATGAAGTTTACATTCCAAAACGCAAGTCTAAGGTGAGGTGGTACTCAAAGATTCTTAACAACCCACCTGGTCGAGTTTTCACTTTGGTATTTAGGTTTACCCTTGGATTTCCATTGTACCTGTTAACTAATATTTCTGGGAAGAAATACGGAAGGTTCGCCAACCACTTTGATCCACTAAGTCCAATTTTCACTGACCGTGAACGAATTCAGGTTCTAGTATCCGATCTTGGTCTTCTTGCCGTGTTTTATGCAGTAAAGCTTCTTGTAGCGGAAAAAGGGTTTGCTTGGGTAACGTCCATGTATCTAATTCCCGCGTTAGGTGTACATGTCTTTTTTGTTATAATTACGTACCTGCACCACACCCATCTCTCGTTGCCTCATTATGATTCTACTGAGTGGAACTGGATTAGAGGGGCCTTATCAACAATCGATAGGGACTTTGGATTCTTGAATAGAGTATTCCATGATGTTACACACACTCACGTCTTGCATCATCTGATCTCATACATTCCACATTATCATGCAAAGGAGGCAAGGGATGCAATCAAGCCAGTTTTGGGTAAATTTTATAAGATAGATAGGACTCCAATCTTTAAAGCCATGTGGAGAGAGGCAAAGGAATGCATCTACATCGAGCCAGATGAAGGTAGCAAGCACGAAGGTGTATACTGGTACCATAAAATGTGATCTGTGGCCCGCTTTCATTGTATGCTTAAGTTGTTCATCTTTTCATTATGTATAATAATAACGTATCCTCAAAAGTGTACGAGTTGTGCTTGTCTCACCCGTACTATTTATAATATTATGACATTCATGTGAACTTTCTTCCATGCGATCTAATCTTTTGTATTCCTATGATTTCCAACTCTATCTTATATTTTTAAGGCCCTTAAGGGGGTAACATGTTAGTTATATTTGCAAATTTATCTTCATTAACGTAAATAGAATAATTAAATAGAAGCACATGCGGACCTACAGCTTTATAAGGTAGTTTACGGGAACCATCTTAGACACCAAATCTGTTACGAGGCTATATAAGAGTTATTTCTGGGACATGCCCAAAAAATATGGGAGGGAACCACCTTAAATTAATAAATATATATATTAGTCAAACTGTCCCCTCACTCACGTTAGCTACAGTAGCTATTTTTTTATTCTTATGAACAGTGTTATAAACACTACAATATTGTTAAAATATTGAATAGGGTTTGTGAGAGCTGTGTGTTTATCAACAATGTATATAAGTGTTTCACCTCTCACCCTTTTCTTCCCCACTGTTACACGTGTCTCTCAAATACATAACACTGCCATGATTCATCAAACCCACAAACTAATCCACATAACATCTAAAACAATGTTTTTTTCTCTCAGCTACAAGTAATCGGTAGGTCCACAAACGCGCTGCTGAAAATTTTAGGTGAGTTTTAATCTTCAATGTTTTGTGTAAGTATTTGTTTTCATCTTTTTTTTGTTATTGTAGGGGTAAAACAAAGATGCAAAAGTCGTGGTTAAGGTAATTGTGTCTACTCAATCGTCATGGCAGTGTTTGAAAATTTGATCTGAGGTGAGTATTTGAAAATTTGGGATTGGATCTGAGGTGAGTATTTGAAAAAATAGGAAATTTGATCTGGGTTTGTTTTACAAATGGGATTGGATCTGAGGTGAGTATTTGGGATTAGGATTGGATTTGAGGTGAGTATTTGAAAATTTGATTTGGGTTTGTTTTACAAATGGAGGAATATAAGTTGTGCTGATAGAATGTGTTTAGATTCAGTTTTATAAGTAAAAATTGATATTTCAGTTAGGTTGTGGCTGTAATTTGGGTTCATATTTTGGATTTTTCTTATAGGAGGTTTGTGTAAGGGGGTGTTTGTTTCGGCTTATATAGTCGGCTTATGTGTTATTTGGTTTCCTGCTTATGTTTCATAAGCTCACTTTTTTGTTGCTTATTTTGAAACTTTTCAGCTTATATAAGTTTATTATGTCATAATGAACCTACATAAGACTAAAAGCTTTAATATAAGCCACAAAAAGTAAGCTTATGAAACATAAGCCCAAAACTAAATAAGCCATAAGTCAGTAATGTAAGCTGAAACAAACAACCCCTTAAGAATTGCCGAACGAATGAACAATTATTAGGATGCGGTTTTAAAAAAGCCGAAACAAGCATACCCTAAGAATTGTTGGACGAATGAATCATTTTGGGGATTTACCGATTCTAAAATTTGATTGTGGCTTGAGTTCTTAATTCAAAGAGATAGAGACAGCTTGGTTTGACTAGGTTATATCATCTTATGGTTTTTGGTCATCTTATTTTGTAAATGTTTGTTTATAGTTTGGTCTTAATTTTCTGCAACCCTGTAGGACTAATTTGTTATCGGAACAGGACGCTGCAAGTATGGATAATATAGATCGTTTGCTTAAATGCAAATTCAAGAAAATCGGTGATTTTGAAAAATAAAGTGAGGAGATTTAAGAAGATTTTTGTGGATCAATGAATGAATATGAATGTGATACCAATGCACCTATGGAGCATGCATTACTTTGCGACGATACTGTAAGTTTATTAATCTTAGATATATTTACATATTATTTCATTGTTTTACTTGATATGATAACTATTAATCCTATCTGGATTTAGGAATGTCTCCATTCTGAACATCATGTAGAATTTTGACTTGTTTGACATAGTTGACCTCTGACTTATTTTCTAGCTATGTATTTATAAAAATACATGTTTAACATGTTGGGAACTGAAAAACATCCGAAATCAACCTAAAAACAAGTAAAATGGTCTAAATTGGTACATCTACTTATTTATTTAGAATCATAGAGTCATCCAAACAACGTAGAGTAAATTTCTCACCTTACTCGGTTATTTAAATTATCTTATTAATCCTACAACACATGAATGCTGCTTTTGCCTCTGCGTGTATGATGGAACTCACTGCATCAACTTCATTGTTGTCACCATTTTCATCCTGATTGTATCGATAGATTCCAGTACATAAACGCCACATGTCCACTATGAAAACTCAACATACTAAATAACGGTAACCAAGGTAGCGAATAGAAATTATGTGATACGTTACTTTTTCTTTGAGGTCCTTCAACATAGTGACATACAATCTGCAATGCTTATGTTTATGTATCTAATATTTACCTTATGTGTCGCAAGTGTCATAAAATGGCCGGATTTAAAGTAGTAAACTGATCTAATAACTTAAACAATGTTAGAAGTAAACTTATGTCTATTTCATCATTTGGGTATAAGAAAAGGTTTTCTCAATTGACAATGTTTGGTATCATAATCTAGGAATAATGAACTAACTTTTGGCATTGTGGTAAGAGCATTGTAAAGTATGTGACGTGAATAACACAAGCCCGTTGTATTTAGCAGCTGTCAAAGATTGTCTTGATGTTGTGAACGCCATTTAGAATGCAGTTGCTTCTTGCATAAGGATAGTGAGGAAGATTGGGAAAACGATATTGCATACAGTGGCTAGATTTGGTAAGAAAACTATGGTAAAACTACTTATCGAAAGGGATTCGGGAATTGTACCAATTAAAGATAAAAAGGGTCGGACCGCATTTCATATGGCTGTGATTCCTGTGAAAGGGCAGACTACCAAAGCTGATCACTCGATCTTGAATAAGCGCGACAAGAAAGGTAGCACGACCATCCATATGGCTACTAGGAAATGCCGATCACATGTACTTTCTTATGGATATATCTTATTTAATTTTCTCTTTATACATGTTAACCTACAAGAATTAAAACATATCTAAAAGTGTATAATGATATTGTTTTCGATTATCGAGCAACTTTTGATGATAATTTGGTTCGGGATATGCAAAAATGAAAAAAAATATTACATGTGCAAATTTACTTGGTGTGTTCCAAGATGTTGTAAACGGGTTGCATTTGGTCCAAACGGGTAATTTTGGTACTGAATTCCCCTAAAACTCCTTTTGTCTAATTTTTTGGATATTTTCTATGCGATTAGTGTGTCGAACTGATAACTATATGCTTTGAATGAAATCATTTAGGGGTTTTAAGCATTAGAAAATATTTTAGCAACTTTCACACCATTTGAAACTTTGACCTACCTTACCTGTTATACCCGTAAGGGTGACTTGGCGTCGGAATATTATACTTGACAACCAATAAACCCTAAGAGTCGCAAAAAACATAGCTTAGCGAAATGCATTGTGGTACATAATTGAAAATATCAATTATGCATATACGCATCTGTTTAGAGAGAAATTTTATTATAAATTATTCGTAGTTGACCTTAAGTTGTCTTATTTGATATGCAGGTTTTCAACCACTTTCTTCCTCTAATTTCCTAACCGCGGTTCTCGTAGGATCGGTTGTCCCTATAAAGTACAAGCTTTTGATGAATGCTTCTACTTAATAGGGTTGACTGATCTACGAGTACCGTTATTATGAAATTAGAGGAAGAACAAACATTAGTAACATTGAGCAACCAACAAAATGGCGGTCTGGAGTTTCAAGTATTGACCAAAGAGATGTTGTTTGGCTAGAGCTCGAAAGCAGCTATGCAAGATGGAATCGGTAAGCTTGCGGGTATTGTTGCTCTTACTTTTGGCCCATAGAGGTACTACAAATGTTAATATTTGAGAAACCGCATAGACGACTTAACTAACGGAATCTAATTTTTATTATGTTAGTTCGAGTTTAGGATTTATCTCTTCCTCTTGCTGTTAATAAGCAAATAATCTTTGATTTTGCACCAAAAATCTTACATTCTATTTGGCTTTTAAGTAGCAATGCATTCCTGTAAGGCTCACTCTCCTCATGTCTACTATATATACTATGTTTAGTTCCTTTTTTCCTTTATTAGAAACGCAACTTTTTTGTTCTATATAACGCTTGCTTTTTTTAGTTTTGTAAACATGGTTCTGTTGGAACACTATCATACTGAGAGCTTCTAAAAAAGGAATAAAAACAAAAAAAAGTAGTTATCTCGAGTGTCGTATTTCCTTATCGTTTTTGGGTTGGTTTTTAATCTTTTCTTCTGATTTGTTCCTGATCATTCTCTTTTTGCAGACCAGAAAGCTTAGAGAATAGAGTGAGCGTTTAAAGAGAAAAAATGAAGAATTAAAAAATGAAATCGACAAACTTCAAGCCGATAAAGTAAGCTTACCTCTTCATTTTACTTAGAGATTGATATTCTAATGGTCATTTATCAAATAGTAATCTATGAAATAAGGCTATGTCATGGGGTTAATAAAGAAGTAGCGTAAACATTAGGTTGAAGTTATTTGCGATCGACTTGATTCATGTGTATGCTAATTTAAATTACAAGAAGCTCTTTGTTAATAGAGACTCCATAGGCTACAGACCTGGATTAGGAAACCCATTCAACCCATCTTTTAATTGTAGTCTTGAACTTGCGCAAGAGTCGCCTATTTCCCGCTTTTATAGTCTCTAAGCTGATAAACCAATCCAAACACTATGAATAAGTTAACAAGTTGTTGTTATGAATAAGCATAAGCCATGTAAATAAGCTTTCTGAAACCCCTTGCTACGAACAATAGGTATTTATCCAGTGACGTAATCATATGAATCCTATGGGTCGGATATATCACTAGCCAAAAAAAGTAGTTGTTGCAGATTAGTATGATATGTGGAGTCTCAAATGGATAAACGAGCTCATATGGGTCGTGTTTTATTTTGGACAAAATTTTGTCTGGGCTGCGCACTTCCCAAAGCAAAAATTTAATAAACTATGTTGTATAGTACTCCTTGGTATTGAATAAAACTCATATCTTCATGTTTTTTATCGTCAGATTTTACAAGATAAGGGCATTCATATCTGGCCAGTAATGCATCAAGAGTCATAGGCAGTGGCTTGGTTAAGGGAACCCACTGTAGCCGTAGCGAAAGCGATAGAGAAGAAGATGACTTAGGCTCAAACATGGTTTGTTTGATGAAAGTATAGAAGTGACAAGGTGGGTTATGTGCGTAAACAGTATGAAAGCTGAGCACGCCAAACCCTTGCGAGGGATTACAAATCTTGGAAAATGCAAGTTGTTTTGTTTATTTATTATGAAATATAAATATCATGATACTTTGCACTTTAACTAATGTGATTCGTTTATGTTTACAACATGGTTTTAATGTTATGTTTCCAAATACCCAAAAAGATAGAGAAACTAATACCACCACATCTTAGGATTTTATGATGAACTTATATTTATGTTTTAGGATTCTTACAAATACAAACATATCTCATCAGCAATGCATTAATGTTGAACTCGCCACGGCAAAGCACGAGTTTTCAAATCTTCTTGTAATACAAGATAGAAAGAGAAGTAGAGCAATATATATATATATTTCTAATTCTAAATCACCAAACATTATAGTCGGAAGTGGTTATCGGTGTGTTTGTTGGGAGCATATTTTGGGTTTAAGGATTGGGGTTAAAGCCTAAATATTTTGTATACGAGAATCCTGAGTAGGGGTGAGCAAAATAGACAGCGGACCGGACCGAGAAACCGACCCGAACTGGACCGAGAAACTGACCTGAACCGGACCGAACCTATTTATGTTTGGTCTTTGGTCCATCCTTTTCCTTATTTTTGGTCCTCGGTCCGGTCGGTATGGTCTGGTCCGGTTCGGTCTTACGAAAAAACCGGCAATTATGTCTTGTTAGACCGGACCGGACCGAAAACCGAACCGAAAACCAAACCGGATCAGACCGGACCAGTTTGGTCCGGTCTTCGGCCCGGTGTTTTGAACAAAGTCGGTTTCGGTCCGGTCTGTTTTGGTCGGTACAGTTCGGTTTTAGAACCGTGAGCAACCCTAATCCTGAGTGACATGTTGGGTTTCATTTATTTTGCAAACAAGTTGGCCCATTTTTCATATGAGTCACGTATTTTTTTCTTCTTGTCATTTAAAATATACTAAATTTTAACTTAAACGATTTATTAAATTATTAAATTTTTTTGAACAGCTAATGCATTAAGAAAAACTAGCAAGATGCTAGATAATATACAAGGGGGGATAGAGCATTACATGGATAAATAAGCCACTCTATCTAATTTAAAAATGTTCTCTTACATCTAGAGGAAATCCAATTGTAGGACATTAGCTTGATGTCGTTGAGAAGGTCTTTGCGCGGGCGAACATGAGAGAAAGCCATGTTGTTTCTGAATTTTCATATAGACCAAATAGTGGTTTGGAAAAAAACATCAAGAAACTTTGAGTGATTATTTGTAATGGGTGCATTATCCGCCAATTGTATCACGTCCAGGAGGGTGTCAATTGGGACATTAAAATTTTTCCACCATTTAAGAACTTGTTTCCACACGTCAGCCGCAATCGTACAAGTGACAAAGACAAGGTCTTCTATTTCCAAATCATCATCGCATATAGGACATCTCACCGAATCAAGATCAATACCTCGATGGTAAAGATTTATCCTAGGAGGCATTCTTTGATTCATCACTCTCTAAGTGTTGATGTTGACTTTCGAGGGTGTTGCTTGGTTCCATCTTGTCGTCATTGAGTTCTTAAAATTTTGAACTGAGGTGATATGAATTCTCATGCCCTTTACTGTGAATTTCCTTGAGGTATCGATAGTACATTCCCATGTATCCTCATCAACAAAGAAATGAAGATGGCTTAGATAACTTATGAGGTTGTTTAGTTCTTCCTGGTGTGTAACGAACTTCCCTACACCAAGCCCAACAAAAAGAAAGCCCAGGAGGAGTAGTAAGGCTCATTGGATCAAAATCCAAAGTCCTGGACGCCGACGCAATAATGGAGCCGAGATAAGTACCTATAGAATTTCGAATAGTAGGACTTCGGTCACAAACAAGATAGTTTTGGTTGGATTCTAAATGTTATAAGCGGGGAAATGAAGTGCATAAAGGTTGTCCACCCATCCACTTGTCTTGCCAAAAACTTGTGCATTCACCATTCCCTGTTTTTTTTCCTTAAATAATGATGGTAGATCTACCCCCTGAGCTAGAAGCTCATCTTTAAGCTTCATTATGTGGTACAATGGACCCGAGTTAGGCTTTAAAAGAGAATCGTAATGGAGACCACCCATTGGTCCATAAATGGAACGAACTACTTTGTTCCACAATGCATTATCTTCGGTGTAAAACCTCCACCACCATTTTGTTAACATCGCTTGGTTATAAATTTTTAAACTTCCAATACCAAGGCCTCCAAAATCACGTGTAGCAATAACTTTATCCCAAGAAATCCAAAGGATTTTTTTATCATCCGAACACCGGCCCCAAAAGAAATTTCTTCTAATGCTTTCAAGCTTGCTACTAATCCTTTTCGGGGCTTTAAAGGTGGAGAAATAGTAAACACCCAAGCTACCAAGAACGGATTTTATGAGAGCTAAACGCCCACCATAAGAGAGAGTTGTTGATTTCTACTTAGAGAGGCACTTGTGAAACCTGTCAACGAGGGGATTCCAATTACGGAATCTATTCATTTTAGCACCAATAGGAAGCCCCAAGTAGATGCAAGGAAATTGAGATGCAAGACACCCAATAGTTGCCGCAAGAGAGTTTAATTTTCTATCAGAAACACTAACAACATATAGCTTACTTTTAATAAAGTTGACCTTTAACCCATAAGCAAGCTGAAAACAAGTAAGAATTCTAGACAAGTTCTTTGCATTTGTGAAAGATCATTCACCCATGATCAAGGCATCATCCGCGAATTGGAGGTGAGAAATATGTACCTTGTCTTTACCTACTTTGATGCCATGGAAGATGTTATTACTTGTTGCTTCGATAAGAGCTACATTCAGGGCTTCTACCGCCAATATAAAGAGAAAAGGCGAGTGAGGATCACCTTGTCTAAGACCTCTTTCAATTTTGAACTCGTTAGTTGGAGAGCCGTTAATGAGAACTGAAGCAAAAGCCGAATGTAAGCAAGAGTGAATCCAATTTCTCCATTTAGAGCTAAACCCCATTTGCTCTAGAACAAAGAATAAGAACGACCAACTTAACGAATCCAAAGCTTTTTCGAAATCAACCTTAAGAAACATGAGTCTTCTTTTATGTTTCTTAGCCTAAGTAATAATCTCATCTACCATGAGGGGGCCATCAATAATTTGACGACCCTTAATGTAGGCCATTTAAACATCACTAACTACCAAAGAGACTACTTGAGAAAGGCGGTTAGCTAGGATTTTTGCAATGATTTTATATTGACAACCAATTAGACTAATCAGCCTAAAGTCACCAACCACAAGAGGATCATCGCCTTTGGGACAAGGGTGATAAAAGGTGAATTGCATCCTCTAGGTATTAATCCTAAAACCTCAAAGTGTCTAACATACGAGATAACATCATGTTCAATAGTTGTCAATTGTTTTTTAAAGAACTTGAATGTAAAGACATCAGGCCCTGGAGCTTTAGAGCTTCCACAATCCAACACTGCCTCTTTGATTTCATCAAGTGAGAATGGTCTATCTAGAAAATGTACCTTATTCGTGGTAAGATGTTGGAATCTGCTACTAGTAAAAAGAGGCCTCGAACGATTTTCTTCCTTGAATCTATTGCCAAAAGAGGTGAAGATATGGTTTTTAATAGTCGACGGGTTTGTGATCCATTCACCATGGATGTTGAGGCCATTTATTGTTGAACGATTACATCTATTATTGATGATACCATGAAAAACTCGCGAGTTTTCATCACCTTTCGTTGCCCAACGTATCTTAGGTTTTTTCTTGAGATCTTTCACTTTATGGTGCTCGAGATCAGCCAACTGTTTTACAAAAGAAGTTATGGAATCCACTTCATAGGGTGAAAGTAGGGAGATTTCAGCCTTATTATCGAGGCAATCGATTTTAGCTCGAATCTCACAACAGAACTTTGATTCAGATTGTTGGATATTCACGCGCCACTGTTTAACGATATTCTTAAGCCTTTTGAGTTTTATTTCAAAAACCACAACCGGCGGTCCAAATGTTGAAGAGACCCACGATTCTTGAACAAGGAAAATCAACATGTTCAATCCATGAATTATAAAGCTTGAAGGGTATGGGATCAAAATCTAGGCTTGTGTTCCTAAGAAGAATGGGTGAGTGGTCTGAAAACTCTCTTGGAAGAGCCAATACGTGCGAGTTTGGCCATTTTTGGATGACATGATTCGATACAAGGAAACGATCAATCTTACTGTGTTTTGAGCCAAGATTATCCATTCGCGTGAACCGTTTTCCACCCAATGGAAGATCGCTAAGACCCGAGTAGTGGATGAAGTTATTGAATTTTGAGGCACTCCTTGAGTCAAATACAGTCCCCATACGATCCGATTGGAATCTAACTTCGTTAAAGTCTCCAAGAAGAATTGAAAAGTTGTTATAGTTGGCAATTAACTGTGAAAGATTATCCCAAAGGATTTGTTTTTCATGGTGATCTTGAGGAGCATACACAACAACCAAAAGACAGGGTGCTTCTAGACTGCGCCACGTACCAATGAGGACAAGGAACCCCTCGTCATCCATAGTGTCGGTTAAGGTGAAATAAGTCGTGTCCCAAACTGCAAGTATACCACCAGACTTACCAAGTGAATTCTTACAAACATAGTAAAATGAAGAATTGTACCAGAGAGATTGGACAGTAAAATGGTTCAAGTTACCCTTCAAGCTCAATCTAAAATTCAACTATAAACCAAACGAGCTCTTAAACTTTTATATGTTTATTTTTAGAAAAAGTGAGAAAAAAAGTATTTTTAATTTTTTATTACATATTTAATAAATGGTCAATATTTTATATTTATTGTTAAAAGAGAGGTATACCGTTTCTCATAAGGTCTATTGACTTGTGTTTGTTGTTTTATGGTTGAAAAAACCAACTATTTTGTTAAAGTTTTGTTTAGAAAAGCAACTGTGAAAACTCTAACTATTACATGATATTATGATATTATGTTAAATTTGATCCGAGCCAACTCGATATCGACCACTTAATCATATTTGTCTCTTTTTTTATAGGCTTCACCAAACAAAACCACCTTATGTTTCTCGTTGAGTCCGTCACTAAATATAAGTATATAACGTTAAGAACTCAAACATACGTAATTAATTGATGCTATTTGGTTTAGTGATCGATGTGCCCTCCAGATATAGGTATATTTGAACCAAAGAATCATGTGAATAAATTTATCCGAATTACACTACAACAATATAAGGGTTTAGGGTCGACAATTTCGACCCTAAGTTACAAAGGGTGTCGACCCAAAGTACTTAGGGTCGACAATTTCAACCCTAACATGTCGACCCAAACTATTCGACCCAAAATTCTTTGAGTCGACTTTTTCCTTTGCATTTTGGATCAACAGTGGGGACCACAACATTTCCACCATAAAAGTTGACTAATTTTAGGGTCGACATTGTCTTTGAGACTTTGGGTCGACAATGTCGACCCTAAATTTTTTTTATTTATTAAAAACGTTTTAATATTAAAAACAAATTAATTATTAAAATTTAGGGTCGACATTACCCTTTATTTTTTGGGTCGATAATGTCGACCCTAAGTTTTGTATTTGCTTAAAAGCTATAGTGGTGTTCCACGTGGATTTTCCACCCAGTTTAGGGTCGACATTGTCGACCCTAAGTGTGATATTAGGGTCGACAATGTCTACCCTAAACTGTTGCTGGGCAAAAAAATAAACTGGACTCACCATGCCAGTTTTCTAGATTTTTTCTGCAAAAAAATATATGTTTCATCAAATCCAGAATTCGCCAAATCCACCGTACGATACAATAACAAATCATTAAACGTTACAATACCACAAATCCACGATACGATAAATTACTATTCAAGAAATCCATGATACGATAACAAGTCTAAACGTTTCACAAGTGTTAGAAATTCACGATACAAACATAACAAGTCTAAAAGTAATAAGTCTAACAAATCCATGATACAAACATGACAAAACCACAAAACGCCTAATCCGACTCCTTCGACTCCTCCGACTCATCCTCCACCTCCTCATTATTCCCCTCCTCATCCTCTGAGTAGTCACCACCCGATTGTTGATTGTCCTCTCTCACGTCATTGTCTTCACCCGCCTTGTCTCGAGCCAATTCGTCAACGCTCTGCGTATCGTTATTAAGGGGATTGGTTATGAAGCGGGGAAGTTTGGGTTGACGGTTAGAAGTAGAGGCTAGGTTGGAGTTCATAACGGGGTGATAACAATTGTTAAAGGTATTATTGTTGACGGGAGTGAAAGAAATTGGCCGACATAGGGAGGTTGGAGTTGTTGGAGTGGGGCAGTATATCTAGGTGGGCCGATATATCCAGGTGGGCCGGTATATTGAGACGGGCCGACATAGGAAGGTTGGAGTGGTTGATTATAAGGGAAGGGAGGGTTGAGTAAGTGAGCCCATTCAGGGCTGAGTTGGGGCATAGTTGGGCGTGCAAAAGCAGGAGGCATAAATGGACGAGTAGGGTTTGGTGCATAGTTAGAAAAATACTCACCTATGGCTCCATACATCGTCTCACTATTTTGGTACGCCGCGTCAGCCTTCAATGCAGCCAAATAAGCCCGTTGCTGCGCCTCCGCGGTTTGCTTCCTTAACAACTCGGCCTCTTGATCTCTTTGCCTCAATATCCGGTCCATCTCCTCCCGACTTATAACATCTGGAAATGCCTGAGGACCGCGCCTGCGGGAAGTTGAGCCACCACCCGGTAACTTCCTGCCCTTTCCCGACATGTTCTGGCGGTTGGTACTCGGAACGACTTCATCCAAGATATCTTGATCTGTCTTGTACGGGATGACGCCGGCTCTAACCTGATCTTGCATGCTCTTCATATCCAACTGTGAAAGAAAAAGAAAAAAAAAGGTTAAAAACAAATAAAATAAGTTATTAAAGAATGTAACGAGTTAAATTAGTTACGTATCTCTTCCGGTTTTTTTCGGTCTTAAACTCCCCAGTCTTTGGCCTCGAGTGCGTCTTCCTCCAAGTCTCAATTAGGTCCTCGTAATGACCTTTCTGGACTTTCTGTACAATATCAAATAAATTAATAACAAGCTATAAATAAACAATATAAACACCTTTAAAATATCACAAAAATTATAAAGAGTCTTACATATTCGTTCCTGCCTTGCGCGAATGATTCTTCCCTTGATGGGTTAGAATCGTGTTCTTCGCTCGGTTGGCAGCATTCTGAAGACTTCTCGCCACCCGATCCGGATGGGACCACCAGTCAACCAAGTTATTCCACTCATCTTCGGTTCTGTCTCCCCACACTTTCTTCGGCGGCAGATGATTCCTTGCCTCCTCGGCCGAACCATATCTTGTAAAATGATCAGCCTTGATCCTTTGCTTATTTTTGCGCCAAAGGATCCTCAGTTTCAATTGCAGCCCAAGCTTTACCCTGTCCCCAACCGTATAGACATTATTGCCCATCACCACTTTATCCTGATTATTGTACCAAGAGGCGAGGTCGAAATAGCTCTACATATAAACATAAACATATGCATTTAAATAAACAAACAATTTAAACATAACACGCATATCCACACGTCGATAACAGTAAGAATAGAAGTAAAATAAACAATTAATACCTCAAGAGTAGGGAAAATATGCGCTTTATACGCCTCTGGAATTTCTTCCCACTCGCAAGCAAGGGGAAGGTACTTGACTGTTTCCCCCATTAGGCTATTCAACATGCTTGAATAATCGCCTGTAGGATGGAACGTACCTAGATCGCCGTAATCAAAGCCGATCGTCAAAGGTCGTTGGCCATTTTGTCTAAACGCCCTCCTTAAGGACGCATTCCCGGTCTCGATACGCAGGTTGGAACCTACAAAGATAAGTTATTGAGTCATGAAAATTCAAGTAAAAGAAATTAAAAATAATCAGTGTTATAAAATAATAAATAAACACAATTTCTTACTTTCGCACTGGGCCGGTACGGGCCGGTTGGGCCGTCTAGGTGGACTACCACCGGCATCCCCACCGTGTGATCTGGGAAATACGCACGCCATCTGTAAAATAACAAGTACAAGAACACACAGTTTCGTGGACCAATTAATGCTAATACACAAATTCATATAAATATACACATTTAAGCCAAAACAACACCGGTTCGTTCACATTTAAGCCGAAACAAACATCATATAAGCCGAAACAAACAGCCCGCATTTAAGCCGAAACAAACCTGTGGTTGACTGGGGTTGACTTTAGTTGCTGCTGCCGCCGGTCTTTGCTGCTGCCGCCGGTCGTTGCTGCTGCCGCCGGTGGTGGTGGTGGCTCTAACATACACATTATCAAATAATAAAACAAATTAACCTACTAATAATAAAAAAATAAACAAATTAACAAAATAAAACAAACAAACCTCTATATCAATTAAGGGTTTAAAACCAACCAAACAAGGGTTTAAGAATTATTAATTAGAGGATTAAAGAAAAAGAATTAAACTAATAGAAGAGGAGGAGTGGTGGTGGCTGCGGCACGTGTGCTCGTGTGCGAGTGTGGTGGCAAGATTAAAAACAATTCCATTCAAAGAAAAAAAAATACACATATAATGCATATATTAAACTGTTTCATTCCAAAACTACATCTTCTTAAGGATCGATTGTCATCGTTCAGAATCATCGCTAGATAAAACTTTTTCAACATTAGTACTTAGGGTTCAACTTCACTCTTCATTCAGACACTACAACATCATATATCATCAAGGACATGTGGCAAAAATATTCATCTTCAGCATTGCCTTCAATTAGGCATTAGCAACTGTCCATCATTAACTGGTGTAGGGTCAGTGTTCTGTTAAGCGTCTTCTCTTCCATTTTTTGTTTCACCCTCTTGTCTCGATTTTCAGAATTTATACTTCAAAATCCGTATCGCTCAAAATAGTCAAATTCAAAGACATGTAACATTTGATGAACTTGCTCCCATGGAAGAAACATGCTTGATCGGACTCTGCCACGTCTCGATGATAAAACATGTTCGACGACCTTCCAACCCGGTCGTTGTCTAGCCAAGGTCTTCAAGGGTAGAATACTTGTGTTACTTGTGTCGCAAGGAATGTATTGGTTATTTTATGTGAAATTCCCTATCAATCTAAATATGTTGTATGACATGTTCAATGTAAGAAGCCTGTTGCGTCACAACTGCGTTTAAGGTTCTTAGGGTTAATGGTGTCAAACAATTACATCAAAACAAGACAACTTACGTTTGCCGATATAAGTGAGCTCCGGAATTTTCTTCGTATTACCATTTACATCTCGCCATCAAGACCTAGTTGTTGAACTCGCTGCATTGAGTGGTAGCTGGTATGAAATATAATTGCGTTCATGTACCACAAACTTCACACGGTTAACTATGCAAAGCGGGGGTAAGTTACATTGTTCTAAAACGGTACCCACATGGCCATAGAGAATACTCTTCACTATCAAGCCGTGGTCACTTTTTTTTCACGAATCTACGAAAGAGAGATGAAACAGATTTAGTATGAGCAAATAACTCCAAGGGTAAAATATCTACTGTATTTACCTTGTGTTTTAAACCACGCGGGAAATTCGTTTCCCCGTTATCAGGCGATTTTTTGCAAAAGTTCATGATTATTAGGATAAGTCATCGAGAACAGAAGATTTTTCAAAATAAAAAAGGAAGAAAATACTCTTTGTATGAACCCATGATGGTTCTGCGTCGACTTCAGGATCTGTTGTTAGTACAAACCATACAACGCCCTGCCTAACATCTTGTAGTCCAGCCGAGTTGTGCTTTCATTCTTACCGTCGTTTGCATCGGACCGGAACACCTGGAATTATTTGGTTCTTCTCAGGCAAAATCCGTCGTCATCTTATTGCCAAGTCGATTAAAATCTCGCCTCGACATCATCCTTAATAACGCAAAACAAAAAAGTTAATGCTTCTTTGAACATAACCCTCCGCATTAGAACCTTCAGGTTTTGCTTTATTTCGGACATATTTCTTTAGCTCCTTCATGTTATCGTTCAAATGGAAACATCCCACCTGGAGCGGAATAGGGCCCTCCTAGTAATAGCCCTCATCAGGAAAATGTATAGCCACATGAATCATTATGTCAAAAAAAGCAGGGGAAAAATTTGCCTAACTCAATTCAAGATCTGATCGATTTGTTTTTTGGCTTCTGACATGTCCTGCATTGCATCAAAGTTTCGAGGCACAAAAGTTTGCTTACAGGAATAAGCAAAACTCGATTATAAGGAGCTGGCAATGCTTTTGGGAAGTATTGTTGTACTCCATAAGGAAGTATCCGATGGCATATTATTATGTCAGTCATGAGATTTCATTGCTCCGTTATAATTGTTATATCTAGCCCGTCACTTTATTGCTTGAAGTTGGATCCCAACCATCTAGTAGTCTAACTCCTTGATGGAATTTACAAAAACGTTTTCTGCTTCTGTGGTGTTGAAAAGTATTATGGTTGCGGCTTCTCCAACTTTCCCGTTTGGTTTTTTTAACTAACCACAATCCTTTTCGAACTTTCAAAGGTTTTCCAAGATCTTTGCCTAGCCTTTACCCGTGTCTTTGGTTTTGTCGTTCTGTGTCGTAAAAAGTGTATTCAGTAAGGCCTCAAGCGCGGTTTCTTTTCTGATGTGCAGTGAAATATCTGAACTTGTGTTTTAGTTTTTTTAGAAAAGGCCATATGTAGCTCAAGCCCGTACGATACCAAAATAAGTTTTAGAACGCTATTATAGCTCCAATTCAATTCCAATATCTCGATTAGGTGTTGTTAGGGTATGTTTTCTCATGCAATTATCTTTGGATGTTTTTTACCCGTTGGCGGATCGTTTTTTTTTTTATATTATGACTTTACTATATTTTGTAACATGATCTCCTCATTTCTGGCGATAAACTTTTCTTAGTTTTATGTGTGTCGGTTCTTTTGTTGAAACCTCATAGGCTAGTCTCTTTATAATTTATTCCTTTGTGATTTGGGTATTGTTGGTGTCCATTAATAAATCTTCCCTATGACAACATTAAGCGATTTTGTTCATGACAGCCATCGAGGAGTTGTTCACGTTACAAGTGGGGGCATGCGTTAGGTGAAGCCTTTGCCCTTACTCAACCCAGAACAAACGACTTGCGAGCGTGGGGGAGAGTTGAATCATTGTCTATGGTCCATAAGAAGCGCCGTTTCATTTTTTGGAAATGAGTACCCGTAGCAGATAGTCTTTTCGTGTGCCGATCTCCTTTTCGTTCATAATCATTTCTTTGAGTTCTTTAATCAAAGGCTGCAAGAGGTAAACATCAATGTCCTTTGCGGTGATTTAGGGCCGGGAATTAACATCGTCATCATTAAGGAAAGGAGTTTCTTTCATAAAAGCCACGGTGGTGTGTTGTATTGTTGTCAATTAATGATTTCCGGCACATAGCCCTTGTTGTGTAATTTTCTGACTCATCATTGCCAAAGATTTAATAACCATTCAGCAGCCTCAACCCTTAATTCGAACTTTTCTTGCTAAATAAAAGTCTGTCACCATGAGAACTCAGGTTTCATCATGTCAAATATATTTCATGCCGTTACTTGTCACACGGTGTGATCATCTTTTACCTCTTTTCCTTATAGAACATGTCAGTTAAGTTCTTGAGCATGAATGGTATATGGGCTATTCTGATATCTGATGCATGGATATATTTTCCCCCCCCCCCCCCCCCCCCGTTAGTTAGAGGTTGTGCGTGGTTTCGAGCTCGGAACCTCGCTGTTGTCAGGAATGTTTATGTGGTGCGTTTTGAATTTAACTTTATAATGTAAGGACAGGCCTTAGTGTCACACCAGTATCTGTGTACGCTGCACCCCCCACCCCCCTACGAATTCTGCCTTGGGTTGGGTCTATGTGGTCTATGTTGTGTACGCTTCAACTCTCTATCCTCTGCTCGAAGTCTGGACTATTACGGGGCCCCCGCCCAACCTGTGTGTTAGGTTTTCGTTGAGTGGGGTGCGGTGGGCTCGCGCGCCTGTCCCCCAACCAAAAACTCAAAAAAACAGAGGATCATTTATACAAGCATTGGGGGGGGGGATCATTCGTATCCAACCCGATCTATTTGTATGTCTTCTTAGATTGCATAGTACGACATGGGGGGAAAATTGTTATCCTTTGTAGGGTGACCCTTGCTTTTGGAGGACGAGCTCATCGCTCTCGCGCGCGCGCAAATCCTCTCTTTGATTGCACGGCATCAGTAAATTTTATGTTAAGCACATAAATGGTGGTGGTAAATCTCATAACGCATCTTTATAGTTACATAATCCAATTTGTATTGTACTCATATCACAACCGCGGTACAACTTATGGGTGGACCTATATGAATAGTACTCTTCAAACTCGTCTATTATGAGACCCGTTGTTTGGATATCACAGTGATGGACCATTGTTTAGAGTTGGAGGAGTTGGGAAACATTATTTGCAGAAATAAGAAATATCTTAGAATAAAACGTATCCATACGTCAACGTGTTCAGGGAATGCGGTACTTGTGGGGTTAGCCGGAAGAATTCGGCGCCCGCCCACCCCACCACCCCGTGATATCTCCCCTCCCCCCCCAAGTGGTAAATGTAGGGATCAAACCCCGTAACGAGCATCCCAGCGCCGCCTCTCACCCACGCAAGAATTTATCGGGGGTAATAACGGAATTATCCCCCCCCCCCCCCTCTTCACAGGTTAAACATACCGGACTACATGGGCATGGATCTTTTGTGTCTCTGGGCGTGCAACAACTGGACTACAATCGCTTGATAATGATGCAAAAAAGGTCCATCTAAAAATTCTTCGGAAATACGAATGATATAGTCGCGCCAATCTTATCATTGTCATAACTGCGTTGCAAATAAACTGTATTCCAATTAATGATTTTTTATTTTTTTATACCAAAAGGTCTAACAATTATGCAATTTCTCGCGCGCACTCCAAGTCAAACTTCTCGCGCCTCCGGGCATATAACCTAGACCCAATATCTTTGAATGTTTTGTCTCATTTATGAATGCGTATAACCGATTTACTATTTGACGAAAATTTCGGCAGCATTTCCCTATCCTCCCACCGCCACACCACCCACAAATATGTGTTTACCCATCGACCTCCTCCACTGCCCGTAGGAGTAAAACACGCGAGAAACACTGTCAAATCATCTCAAATAGTAAACCAATTATACGCATTCATATCCTACCTCCAATGAGACAAAAACATTCAAAACGCTAGTCCCCCAAACATGAGAGACTTTCCGAAATTAATTTCTAATAAATTAATTTCGGACGGGTTTTCTATAGGTGTGATTAACTTGGACGGGGATTTTACGAAATTAATCACTTAAAATCTAAAAAATTTCCCGTAAACACTATCAATCACTTTTCAACAATAATCATATAAGTGGGGTGTTTGTTTCTGGCTTATAGTGGGCTTATGTGCTAATATGATTTCGGCTTATATATCACGCATGCACCAAATTTTCCGAATAAAAAAGCAGAAAATGGGGGCTTATGAAAAAGATAAGGCCGAAATCAAATAGGCTTTAAGCTCACCCTTTTAGAGAGCGAATACATAAATCACCCCCTTATATGATTTATGTTGAAAAGTATTTGATACATAAACAAATTCCAAATTCATATCATGTTACTATCACATACAAAGAACAAAATCCAAAACGAGGACGGGGAAACCACAAAAAAAAACAAAAAAGGACACATCACCCCCACACCCCCCCAACCCCCCCCCACAAACACCCCCCCCCAAACACCCCCCCCCACCCACCCCCGGCCCCCCCCCCCCCCCCCACCCCCCCCCCCAAAACCCCCCCAACCACCCCCACACCAAACCCCCCCAACCCCCACCCCCCCCCCACAACACACCTACCCCCCCCCCCCCCCCCCCCCCCCCCCCCCCCCCCGGCAGCCCCCCCCCCCCCCCCCCCCCCCCCCCCCCCCCCCCCCCTAGATCTTTTTTGTTGGCTTTTGGAAGCATCATCAAGAGTGTCCTCAGTATCTCTAACATTCAAAGGAATTTCTGACTTACTCAGACTAGAGGCAAGATATAACTTTGGACATTGAGAAATTGCTTGCTTGAGTATATAAGGATTCGGGTACCCCAAACCATGTTTTAATTGCGAGTCATACACAGACAATGGCTTTGGTCCAAGCATAAACATTCCTTGTAAGGAATTGCCAAGTTTCATATTAGATCAACATTCTTTTTAAGTTTGGCCTCGAGATCTAGAATAGTGTCATGATAACGTCCTCGTTTTCAATCATTATTTTTAAATTAAATGTGTCTTTTTGAAGTTTCCTCATTTCTTAGGCTTGTATCAAGTGACAACTTAAATCTAATTTATCACTCGGTTGTTTTTCTAGATCTCGAATGATATCTCGGATCACGAACAAATTGAGGATTGTGCTTGTTGATTAAAATGTTTGTGCTTCGTCTATCAGCCTCAAGAAATTTTCATTGAGATATTGTTATTCCCCTTTGATGTTTTTTCCTAAACCCGAACCCTTTTCTTATACAACATCAAGCTGACTAGTCAATGTCGTATTTGTTGGTTGGGACTTTTTGAGCAAATAATTATTGTTTCTCAGCTTCTTTATATGCATTTCTAGCTAGTTGCTCTAACGCATATAGGTCAGGAACATGTGTATTCCCCCTTTTCGCCCACCCACACCACTACCACTTTTAACATTTTCCCACGGATGTTCATCAAATAGTCATCAGAATTGTACTGTTAATAATTTTAGTTATGAGCTGGATACATTTGTTTCTTGATTATTCTTTGATGGATGAAGATTGTACCCTCATAATAAATGCATTATCATAGCTTGGCCCAGCCTCAAAGTATTATGGCTGGTGGACCCTGGCCATTAAGCATACCTGCCCTCTTGCAATGAGATTGCTTCAATTTCCATTCCATCTTGAACAGAATCCAGCAAGCGAAAAATCATTTTGTTCATCCGCGTAGACATTCCTAATCGCTTTCATCTTTTTTGATAGCACATTTGTTCATGAAGGTAATTTGGAATCACGACACTCTTGGCTTTGGAGCAATCTAGCACAATGTCCCTTTTCCACTCAGTTGTAGCATTTGAACAGTCGAATTATTTCCTGATGACAAAGTTCGAAGAGTCCTTTGAACATTTCCTGTCTCATGTTGAGCATTAGACCCCTCAACAACTTCCTCTTGAACATAAGCTCGTCTAGTATTTCTTCCAGTATTACCAGAGTTCCTGCTTTGAATATTCACCCTATCTCCTTGAATAATTGCTTGGTTTCTGGTGTTGGATGAAGTACGAAGACGATTATTTGTTGGATTAGAGAAATTTTGAGTAATGGCTCGAGCAAGTAACAACATTGCAGAGGCTAGAGGATCTTCAGAATTGGTTTGAACATCATCCTGCTGGTACTCATCGTCATAATCAACCACAGACGTAGGATGCGTTACATAATAAGATGAGGTATTTCTGGAAGATGAACCCGTGTATGCTACTAGAGCTAAAGGATCATGAGACTTTTCTAACTTCTTTGCCCGTGATGCATTAAATAGTTTCTTGAATTGCTAAAGGTAATCAAAGAGATCATCAACGAATTCCATGTCAAACAGCTCTTCCCGCCACTCCGCTAGGAAACTTGGGTGACATATTTCAACCATTCCGGTTGCAAGCTATTCAGGAACTTTGTGTTAACTGTGACAATTGGAAAAATCATTTTATTTCGTTCCAAATCATTCATTAACTGAGCAAAGCGGTTGTAGACAGAAACAAGTGCTTCCCCTGGTTCAGCAACAAACTGATCAAATTCGTTCGTAAAACGAGTTTCTCTGTCAACTTGGTTTTGTATAGTGCCCCTCATCAGACGTTCAACTCTTTTCCACATTTCCTTGGCCGTAGTGCAAGCATCCACAGAGTTGTAAATTTCATTTGGAATAGAAAGTAGAATCAGATTCATGAGCTCAATTTCAGCATCATAGTGCAATAATTCATCACCTTGTAAATCCTCT
Organism: Tanacetum coccineum; assembly: GCA_026074375.1. Classification (NCBI taxonomy): domain Eukaryota; kingdom Viridiplantae; phylum Streptophyta; class Magnoliopsida; order Asterales; family Asteraceae; genus Tanacetum; species Tanacetum coccineum. Next base: position 13,897 of record BQNB010057568.1, on the reverse strand, counting down.
GCAGTCTGCAGTGTCGGTAATGTCGAACCAGTAGGAACAAACATTTGAAACTGATAAGGACCTTCATCAAGTGCTTTGTTAAGCCACTTTCGGTTTTCTCTCTTTCGATTTATATATCTTCTAAATCTACTTGCCCATGGTATATAACTACCCCTTTCAAGCATGGGAGGCCTAGTCTCAGAACCGGCATCAGCGAGAGATTAGTTGAGGTGTTTGGGCCCCCCCCCCCCCCCCCCCCCCCCCCTCCCCCCCCCCACCGACCCCCGTCCAACCCCCCCCCCCCCCCCCCCCCCCCCCCCCCCATCCCCCCCCTCCCCACACCCCCCCCCCCCCCCCCCCCCAAACCATCCACCCCCCCCAAGAAAATATCCCCCCCCCCCCCCACACAAACCCCTACGAGACCTCACTATATAGCTTGCTGATGCCGGTTCTGAGACTAGGCCTACCCAGCAATGGACATTTTAATAAAACTAACACAACCATTTCCTACTTCAAACTCCTCACACACCCACTCCCTCATCTCCCCCCCACCTATACCCCCCCCCCCACCACACCAACTCCCCACCCCCCACCCCCCCCTCCCAACCGCCATCTTCCCCCCGCCCCCCCCCCCGGTCGACATTGTCGACCCTAATTTTTGGCCGACCCCAACACCTCATTTTGTTGTAGTGCCTTCTACAAAAAAAGGGTACGTACACGGAAATGACGCATGTGGTCCTTCGGACATGTGTGGAATTTTGGATGATTATCCATTTATTCATTATTGGTTTGGATCAAATATTGTAACTTAATGTAGCATTTACATAATGAAGCGAGTAACTAATATAATCTTGTCAAAATAAATTATTCTTTATTCAAATTCTTCCAAAGATCAGGTACACCCTATTCAAATGGAGTAACTTATTCATATTTCATATTCCATATTCCAATACTATACCCTAAATGCTATCTACGAAAGCAATCTTATTAGGAGATGGAATCAACTTAATAAACTCGACAGCAACTTTGACAGAATTATTAGCAGCAAGGTCAACAAACGTATCAGCCTCGTTTGAATGTTCACCGCCACCAGCAAGGTCAGAAAGTGCCCGGATTACAATAAATGGCACTCTTTGTTGGTAGGAGATCAGAGCCACAGCGGCACTTTCCATTTCAACTGGACTTATGTTGAATTTATTGTAAATGAAGCTTCGATAGGCGGCATTGTCTAAGTAGATGCTAGCACTTGTTCCTCGTTCTACGGTGGTGACCTTTGGTGGTGTAGATAAGCATGTTGATGCGTCGAGACATCCTTCTAATGTCAAAGACTGTATATTTGTTCACGCAAACAATCATTAGCTATTATAGTCATGATTATTAATAATATAGAAACTAAACGTTTAATACTCAGTATTTATCTTCTTATATGTGAACTCACATTGAAGATTTAAGTTATGAGTTCTAACTAATGCTTAAGTATATAAATTACCTCAAGATTTTTTGCGAGTTCAAAATAAGCAGTATTTACAGGCACCCAAAACACATGTTGTCTCTCCTCTGGGGTTCCATCAACCGGAAAAACTTCCTCTGGTTGGTACCAAATCCTGTTTAAGAGGTTTTCAGATTCAAGATTTGTAGAGTAGTTTGCAAATACCAAATCGCCAATCTCTCGTGTGTAATCTCCAAAGTCTTCAAGAGGCAATGAATCTTCTGGACCATTACCATATCTCTATAATATAGAATAAGTGTCAAATGGTTAAACATTTTAACTTGAATTTCAATCTTTCTAAATATAGATCAGAGGTCACATTTTGTTTAATATAAGCTAGTTAATAAAAGCGTTGTAAAACTATGAAGTTTAATATGTACCTGCCAACTCCAAAGAGCAGAGTGAGACCAATAATGAGGAATTGCAACATCTCCAATATTGAGGTTAGGGTTTGCATTTCCAGCTATTCCATAATGTACAACTCCTACTATATCAAACAAGCTCAGCAATAACTGTGTCGTAATTCCTGAGTTAAGCTGTTGCACATGGCACGTACATGTAAATTTTTGCGAACCTTTAGGGAAAAGAGTACTATACTTTATATATTTAGAAATAAATCGAGCTTGTTGATTATAGTCTTTGTCGCTTCTCCAATTACTAGTTTTACTTTACAAAAGATCTTTTGTAATTCGTAAAAATATTGGTAAGGTTACATATAAAATCCAATGCAGGTGTTTCATGAAAGAATTCGATCTTACCATGCCTAAACCTGTCATGACCAAAATGACTTGTTTGTCACCGATGGATCCAAATCGGAATCTTCTTCCTGAACAAAGAGAAACAAAATACTATTACCCTAAAACGCATCTTAAGTGACCCTTGAAAATTTTAAATTATTAGGTAATGTTAAATATAGGTTAAATATATTGGCATGCGTGAGTTATATTCTAGGTCCAACATAAATCCCGAGTTTGCTAGAGTGATCATATTTGACTTAATTAAGAAAGAACAGAGTTTAATTTTCTAGACATAACTTAAGTGTTCTCCTACGTGGATAAAATAGTAAATTGTATCCTTAAGTATTGTCATTATTCCATAAAATAATATGTTACATGAACTCGTGAGGGTGTATTTATTCTAACATCCTAGATCGGTATCATGAATCACGATGTATGATTAATTATAAGGGTATGATTTATTTTTGTAAGCAACACTGATTTAATATAAAATACCAAGAAAATCTGTCGCAAGTACATATGTTTAATTTATAGCGTCCTTTAGAAAAAAAAATGTATACATACGTACCTCCAACATCAATGATGAGTTCACTGGACTTGTATTCGGGATAATTGAGAAGAGGGTTCATTTCAAAGAGGTTAGGAATCACTATGCCAATAAATGGCCCCTTTTCGTTAGCCTTATCGATCATTCTTTTTGTTAGTCCAAACGTTGCACCATTGGCTTCTTGAGGCGACAAAACTATGAGGGAAATTGAAACAAGAAACAGAAAATACAGGATATCGCTCTTCATCGTGGTTTTAGAGAAGAATACAGGGCTTGCAACTTGAGGCATGAGAAGGAAGCATTCTATGAATTGCAATTTATAGAGTTGAATGCTAGTTGTAAGGTTTTGTGTTGGTGAATATTTTTTTATTCATTATTTTTAAGGAAAAATGTACACATGTACTGAGTTTGAATCATTCTGTTATTGTTTTTGAAAAGGTATGTCTGCGTTTAGTTGGAGGAAAACACTCTTGTTTTCCACAAAATATTTTGTGGAAAATAAGGAAAACAGAGATCGCGTTTATTTCGTCGTTTTCCAACAAAATTCTCTACAAAACACAAAATCCTTATTTTCTCCTTTTATACACAAAACTACAAAACAATTTTATTTTGTTTTCCCCGTTTTTCTTTTATGACACCCATATCTATTTTCCCCTTATTTCCTACGTTTTATACATTTTTATAAGTTTTTTGATGTTTATGTACGCTTACAGACTTTTTTTACGTTTCCGTCCGTTTTTTACGATTTCGACAGTTTTTTTACGGTTTCGTCCGTTGTTTTACGTTTTCGTCATTTTTTTCGATTTCGTCTGTTTTTTTACAATTTCGTCCGTTTTTTACGTTTTTGTCCGTTTTTTACGATTTCGTCCGTTTTTTTACGATTTCGTCCGTTTTTTTACCATTTCGTTCGTTTTTTACGTTGTCATCCGGTTTTTTACGTTGTCATCCGGTTTTTTACGTTTTGGTTCGATTTTTTACGATTTCGTCTGTTTTTTTACGATTTCATCCGTTTTTTTATGTTTTCGTCGTTTTTTACGTTTTCGTCATTTTTACGATTTCGTCTATTTTTTTACGATTTCGTCCGTTTTTTACGTTTTCATCCGTTTTTTTTGCGATTTCATCCGTTTTTTATGATTTCGTCATTTTTTACGATTTCGTCCGTTTTTTTACGATTTCGTCCGTTTTTTACGTTGTGGTCCGTTTTTTAACGTTTTCGTTCGTTTTTTTACGATTGCGTCTGTTTTTTTACGATTTCGTCCCTTTTTTTACGTTTTCGTCCGTTGTTTTACAATTTCGTCTTTTTTTACAATTTCGTCCTTTTTTACGTTATCGTCTGTTTTTTTACGATTTCGTTTGTTTTTTTACGATTTGGTCCGTTTTTTCAGACGAAAACGTATAATTACAAACAAAAACATAAAAAACGGACAAAAACATAAAAAACGAACGAGAACGTAAAAAACGAACGTAAACGTCAAAAAACGGACGAAATCGTAAAAAACGGGCGAAAACGTAAAAAAACGGACGAAATCGTAAAAAAAGGACGAAAACGTAACAAAACGAACGAAAACGTAACAAAACGAACGAAAACGTAAAAAACGGACGAAATTGGAAAAAAACGGGCGAAAACGTAAAAAACGGACGAAATCGTAAAAAACGGACGAAAACGTAAAAAAACGGACGAAATCGTAAAAACGGACGAAATCGTAAAAAACTGACGAAATCGTAAAAAACGGATGAAATCGTAAAAAACGGACGAAATCGTAAAAAACGGACTAAACGTAAAAAAACGGACGAAAACGTAAAAAAGGGACAAAATCGTAAAAAAAACGGACGAAATAGTAAAAAAAGGACGAAAACGTAAAAAAACGGACAAAAACATAAAAAACATACGAAATCGTAAAAAACATACGAAATCGTAAAAAAAACGGACGAAAACGTAAAAAACGTGGACGGAAACGTAAAAATACGGACGAAAACGTAAAATAACGAACGAAAACGTAAAAAAACGGACGAAAACGGAAAAACGGACGAGAACGTAAAAATACGGACGAAAACGTTAAAAAACCATTGAATAAATAAGATTCACCCAGTAACCCATTTATCCCATTAGTGCCCGTTTTAGCCCGTGCCCGTTTTGTCCCGTACCCGTTTTGCTTGATGCCCGCGCCCGCCCGGCCCGCCCGTTTTGCCGCCTCTATTTTTGTGTTTCAAATATGTCTTTATAATATTACAAAAGTAAATAGAGAATTGAGATAGAAACAACAACACTTGAACATGTATTCTAGTTTTGTAAAATGGAAAACACAAACACATGTTTCTTTAACTAAACGAGTTTTCCAAATTTTCAATTGTTTTGTAAAGATGGAAACCCCCTCCTTTTTCCTATAAAACAGAAAACAGAAAATGATAGAAAATGTTTTCCAACTAAACGCAACCTATATGTTTTTAGCAATCCTATATGCTTTTAATTTGTCTTCTTAATTCATCTTTTTAACCAATACATTTGCCACTTGAACTCCATTATCTATCACTCGTCATTTTTTTCATCCATTTCTCCAAATGGTATAATCACATAGTTAGAAGGATTTGTATGCTTAAAAAACAAACATCATATTTCATATTTAAATCATTAATATATCACATAATATGTCATATCTGTCTCAAATAAAACTTGAGCTCTGTAACTTTTAGATTGATGAGTCACTTAGATGTCCTTGTATGGTATGTTATTTGATAAATTTAAATTAATATATGATGATATATCTTTTGAAACGTTTGAACCATGGTTGTTAAGATCCCGATCCTGATTTTAAGATCTTACGATTTTACGATATTGCAAAGCAAAAACGATTCGGATCTTCCATAGGATCTTTGCAAGCTTAAGATCTTATAGGATGTCGATCTTGACCATAAGATCTTAAGATCTAATCCGATCCTATCTTACTTTTCTCGAACCTCAAACTAAAAAACTACAAAATTATGGATTGTGTTTTGTACAATTAAAAAAACAACATGTTAATCTTCTTAAATATTTCATAAACATAATTTATGACAACTTTTCTATCAAATATTCATATAATTTTGTGTTTATGATATATAATAATTTGTAGATTTGTATAATATTACAAATATTATAAGGAAAATGACATTATAGTAAGATCTTACGATCCTGATCCGATGTTCGATCTCGATCTTGCAAAGACGAAAACGATACTGGGTAAGATCCCGATCTTGAAAACCTTGGTTTGAACGTCTCTTCTTTGAACTCAATTCGGATACCACATTCAAGACGACTTTAACAAAACCTCTTTTGGCGTAAAGTCACTAACAAACAATGATTACCATTATGGGAGTTCGTCAATCGAAGACTAACACCCTTTGATGCGTCTTTGGAAGATATTGTCACATAGGTCACCCATGACCAAGTCAACCCACAATTCACCACCTAATCAATGTTTCCCCACCAAGATAAGGGGCGTGGGACACAACACCCAGTGGTTACCAAAATTATGCGACACTCTCATGATCTCTGGTTTTAGTGTAGAAGCATGCCATCACCTATTTCCTTCCACTGTAAATAGCATAGTCGAGATTCAGGTTTGATTAAGTTTCAACACTCTCATTCCATACTTAAACACTCAAAATAATCATAATCACATACTTACTCTCATACACGAGGTGATTCGTAGGGTCCAACCCCTGCACTTCACTAAACGCAGTGTTTCAGATGTTTAATTTTCATGTTACCAAAGGCTTAGCGGTCACCATTCATCCTCATATCTTTCAATCACCATCAAAAGGCCTAGTAGTGCGATTTATTGCAAAATCAGTAGCGACATCTATGAGACCGCTACAATAAACCCCGTTTTTTCCAAGTCTGTAATCGTTAATCTGTAGGATTGTGTCCATGATATAACTGAATTAAATAATGTCATTTATATATTATTTCATAAGGTCACACACAATAACGCGAGACTGTAAGTTTGTATAATTATAATAAATATATAAATGATCTAATTATACGAAATAACATTTTTAAAGTTTAATAATCACCCTTCCTTGATGCCAACATGGTTAAGGATTTTCGTCCTATAAGTTTGATCGGGAGCTTATACAAGATTATTGCTAAAATCTTGGCGAACCGATTAGTTGGTGTGCTTGGTGATCTTGTCAATGAGGTTCAATCAGCTTTTGTGGCGGAAAGACAAATCCTAGACGGTCCATTTATTCTTGATGAGGTTCTTCAATGATGTCGTAGGAAGAAAAAACACGCTCTTATTTTCAAAGTTGATTTCGAGAAAGCTTTTGATTCGGTCCGCTGGAATTTCGTGGATGATGTGTTAAATAAATTTGGTTTCGGTGAAAGATGGAGGACTTGGATTCAAAGTTGTCTTAGATCATCCAGGGGGTCCATTCTTGTCAACGGTAGTTCTACGGAGGAATTTCAATTTTTTAGAGGTCTTAAACAAGGTGATCCTTTATCCCCTTTTTTATTCATTCTTATTATGGAGAGCTTGCATATTTCTTTTCAACGTGTGGTAGATGCGGGTTTGTTTACGGGGATCAAAATTAATTCCATGGTGAATTTGTCTCATTTGTTTTATGCGGATGATGCAATCTTTCTTGGCCAATGGAGTGAGCTCAATATCGATTCGTTAGTTCGAGTTTTGGATTGTTTTTTCCGGGCTTCTGGTCTTCGTATTAACATGTGTAAGAGTAAGATTATGGGTGTTAACGTTGAAGATGGGATGGTTAAAAACGCGGCTTCTAAACTTGGGTGTCTTGTCCTTAAGACTCCATTCACTTATTTGGGTACGAAAGTTGGGGGAAATATGTCAAGGAAGCAAGCTTGGAAAGAAGTGGTGGACAAGGTGTTATCTCGTCTTTCTAGATGGAAGATGAAACTCCTTTCAATCGGAGGCAGACTCACTCTTCTTAAGTCCGTGTTAGGATCTATGCCAATCTTCCATATGTCCATTTTTAAGGTTCCCTCGAGTATTCTTAAATCTCTTGAATCTATTCGTAGTCGGTTCTTTAATGGCCAGGATCCGAAGAGTAACAAAGCTTCTTGGGTAAAGTGGAACAAGGTCCTAACTCCGAAGGATAAAGGGGGTTTAGGGGTATCAAGCTTGTTTGCCCTTAATAGAGGTCTCATGCTCAAGTGGGTTTGGCGGTTCTATTCTCAGAAATGTTCCTTATGGACTAAAGTGATTAAGGCTATTTATGGGGAGGACGGGAATTTGAACAAGGATGTTTCTGGTGGAGTTCGAACCTGCTGGACATCGATAGTTCACGAAGTAAGGGTGTTACAAGGTCGGGGTATTAATGTTGCAGATTACATCCGATTGAAGCTGGGGAATGGGGAGAACACGCGGTTCTGGGTCGACAATTGGTATGAAGGCGGTGTCATCAAAGAGCTGTTCCCACGTATGTTCGCTCTTGAGTTGAATAAGAATGCTACTGTTAGTTCGAAATTGAATGCGTCAAGTTTAGATAACTCATTTCGAAGAAAAGCGAGAAGTGGAATTGAAGAGATGCAACTTAACTCTTTGGCTGAGATTTCTCGGATGACTACTCTCGTGCCTTGCGAAGATCGTTACGTTTGGACGTTAGAAAGTGATGGGGTCTTTTCGGTGGCTTCAATTCGAAAGGAGATTGATGGGAATCGGTTTCAGGATGTTAGTTTGCCGACTAGGTGGGTTAAATCCGTGCCAATCAAGGTGAATATCATAGCTTGGAAAGTCAAATCTAACGCGCTCCCAACGCGTTTTAATATCTCTCGTCGTGGAATGGATATTGATTCGATTGTTTGTCCCATTTGTAATGCCGGTGTGGAATCGACAAACCATATTTTCTTTCAATGCGTTGTAGTGAGACAGATTATGCGTAAGATATCTTCTTGGTGGAATATCGACTATTCGGATGTGAATTCTTACGAGGAATGGCGAGTTTGGTTGGTTTCTATTCGGATTCAATCCAAACTCAAAGGCGTTCTTGAGGGTGTATACTATGGTTTGTGGTGGTATATGTGGAACTTTCGCAACAAGCTTCTGTTTGATAAGAAGATCCCTGAAAAGGCGCTGATATTTGATAATTTAGTTTCTAGTTCTTTTTATTGGTGTAAATTCAGATGTAAAGCGTCGTTCAAGTGGGACGATTGGCTTAAGAACCCTTATATTGTTCTTGTTTGATCTAGCTCCTTGCTAGTGTTTTAATAAATCGCCGTTCAAAAAAAAAATAATCACCCTTCCTTTTTTAATGTTCTTTTTTTAAGTTAAAATTTAACCATTAAATTTGAGACCCCTTCCTTTTAATATTTTTTTTTCACACGTGTATTTAAATCATGCTTGTCTAGCTTGGATGTAAATTTTGAAATTCTTGGCTATATTCATTGAACTTTTGACTTTTTATCAATTTATAAGATGGCTCATTTTTTCCGCCGAAGCAGATATATAGAGCTTTCCTATAGAATTTTTTATTATACATGGTTTTTATTAAATACTTAGATAATTGCTTTCTTCGTAACTAGCATAATCTGAGGGGTCTCGGAGAGGTATGCAACAGGTGCAGTCGCACATGGCCTCCGCTTATAAAGGGCCATATTTTTATTAGTTTTTCTTATAAATACGTATAATTTTAAACACATGAGAGCTATAAAATTCAAGTTTATATGCAATATCTTTTTGGTTTACACGTGTAATAGGGGCTCTTCGTTGTTAGTGCCTAGGGCCATCGAAAACTACAAGACGGCCCTGAGCATAATGTCTGCGTAAAGCAGCGGTTTCGACGATACTAAAAATTCATAAATTATATGAAAATTGATGTTAATTTAAAGAGCACAAAATTTTATAAAATATGGTAAAATTAAATAATAATAAAAATATATATTTTAATTTAAAAATAAATATGATTTTTTAATTAAGAAGTGACACATGTCATCTTAAGATATGGTTCTGTAAAATGTGATTGATGGTTAAGATTGCACATCCATATATATATCTATAACAAATAAGTTTATAAATCTGAACTATTAAGACTTTTTAAAAATAAAATATCTTTATGATATAGGATCTGTTTGGTAGCAACTTTTTAAAAGCTTTTAGCTTTTTTGTTTTGAAAGAAAAGCTCTTGTTTAAAAAAAGCTTTGTTTGGTTAGAAAAGTTAGAGCTATTAATACTTGTAAAAAAACTCCAAAATAAAAAGCTCAATGAAAGAACGTTTGAAAAATTATAGAGCTTTTTGGATGGTAATTTACATTTGTAACCATAATTTTAAACTTTCAACTTCATACCAGATGATGAGAAATGCTTTTCTTTTTCTTTAACTTTAATTTATCAAATGCTCCAACCGACAATTGTTTTTAACTTTGAAAAATCACCACGATGAACTAATCTGAGATAAAAAAAACATTCTCTTTCTCCTAAAAACCCTTAACTACTTTTCTCGCCAAATCTACCATCAATAATTCTAATTTTTACGCCTTAATCCTTACGTATTGATCAAAATCAATTAGTGCATTTGATTCAGTTTCGAATTACGCACCTGATGGTGTAGTTTTTATGATGTTTTGAGCATTTTCGAGAAACTAGCTTATTTTTTATTGGAATGAGCTTATTCAGCTTATAGCTTATCGAATAAGATGTTGAATTCTGGTAGATCTCAAAAGAATATCAAAATTCATAGTAGATATGTTGATTCTGTATTTGAAGTAAAAGGTAACAAAAATAACAGAAAAAAAACAAAAAAATAACAAAAAATTAAGTAATAATGAGGCTCAAACTAATTTGGGGAAAATTAAAGAGTGTTTGGATAGGAATGAGGATAGCCCTAATTTTGAGGTGAATGGGTAAGTTAAGGTGAATGAGGATATAATTGATCAGAGTGTAAAGGATGATAATGTAGAGAAGGAGAATGGTATTAGCTCTGTTAGCGATGATAGTAATGAAGGGAAAAATTATGATAGAGAGAATGAAGTTGTGTATGATGATATATATGATGATAAGATTACTGATGATGTTAATAAGCTTCATAAGAACAAAGTATAGCATAAAAGTAGGTCCTATGTTGATGATATTGGGGAGAATGTCATTGATTTTGAGAGAAAACTATTAGAAGTACCTACTGAAATTGATGATAATGGGGTTGAAGTAGTGGTTTTTGATGAAGTGATAGTTGAAAAGTGTAGTAAGAGATGGGAAAAGACTGTGTGTGCCTACTTTGTTGGATATGGTATGGCTGTGAATGAGTTAAGATACAATTTAAGAAAAATGTGGAGCACATATTGCTTTAAGGATATTGTGGATTCAAATAATGGAATTTTCTTCATAAAATTCAATACTGATGAAGGGATTGAGTATGTTGTGAATAGAGGCCCATGGTTGGTTAAAAATAAACCTTTAATTGTCCAAAAATGGGGCATTAACATGTGTTTGGATAAAACTGAATCTGAGATTATTTCATTATGGATTAAGCTTTGTAATGTGCCACTTGAAGCTTGGACTACAAAAGAAATAAGTGCTCTTGCTAGCAAAGTTGGTAAACCTATTATGGTGGACACTACTATTGCTTCTATGTGTAAGATGAGAGTGGGTAGGATTGGGTTTGCTAAAGTGCTTGTTGAAGTACTTGCTAGGAAAATTTTGCCGTATGATATTGAAGTGGTTTATAAGAATGAAGCAAAATATAACAACCCGTAATTTTCATCAATGTAATTATCCATCTATTAAATTAGATGCACTGTAATATCCATCTATTAAATTAGATGCACTTAATATATCACCTTTTTATAGGGAAATATTTGCTTTATCTCATTATGCAACGTAACTTGCATCTCTAAAGTAAAGGAGCTCACACAACCTCTATCAATGCCATCTATATTTATGTTTATATCATGTAAACATCCTAATATGTCAAGTCTATATCTTAATATCATTTTTACCAAGTACATTATTCATTTAACGTACTTTTCAAAACGTTATATCAAAACAAGCAATAAACGTTAACGTTTACATCAAAACCCTAATTATATGTAATGTATACATATAAAATGAATGTGCAAGCCTCTAAAGCATGTGTACAAGTATCAATACACAACATTTGAATATCTTTTCCCTCCTGAATCAAGTTACAACTTTCTAAAGCTCAATGTACAAGTCAATAATGCAAGAAAGTCAAACTAGGTCATTTTACCTCCTAAACTAGTTTTCTTACCACGACTCTTAGCACAAGGTACAAGCACTTAATGCCATGACTTCTAAACCTAAACCGAACCCTAATCATCTACCACCCTAATCTAAAACCCATACAGTTACAAGCGTTCATATAACAACTCGTAATTTTCATCAATGTAATTATCCATCTATTAAATTAGATGCAATGTAATATCCATCTATTATATATATACCACCTTTTAATCCTAACACTAATCCTAAACCCTAAACTATCTTAAACCCTAACCCTAACATGAATTAAAACCTTAAAACCCTATCCCGAAATCAAACTAACCCATCACCCCTTTTTCTTTCATTTTGACCCATCTTAAACCTAAGCTAGCATCCTAGCACCTCAAGCACCTATATGACATCACCACCACATCACCAAGCAGCTTACAAGCACCTCTATCACCAACCTTAAGCACCAAGTCTTGCTTTGTCACCTACTTGTCATCCTTTATACCCGAACCCCTTCAAAACCCTTACACCTTTCAAATATAGTTTCCTAGCTCTCCATACTCATCACTAGGCCTTCATTAGTTATCTACCTATAACCATTAGCCACTACACCAAGAAAACTTGGGCACTAAGGCTTTCCAAGCACTATATATACGCATTCATACACATACATTTCATTCACACCTCAAAAACTTATGACCACTCAAATGGAGTTCTAACTCAGACCAAAAAGGATCAAGTGAAGTCCTTAAGCTTAGAATAAAAGCCAAGAATCAAGAGAAAGGGACCCTTGAAGTCGTTACTGGGCGTATAAACCCGAAAACCCCATTTTGACCCATTTTAGCTCAAGTAAGCTCAAAATCTTGTTTAATAAGCTTATAATATGTATTAGAATGTTAATAATACTCTTAAGATCATATATAAACTCTTGTTTGAAGCCTTGAATCCTCAAACCCATGCGTTTTTTATTAAAACCCTAAAACCTACCCGTTTTGATTTTCTAGCTAACAAATCCTTTTTCTAAACTTTTGTTACGTTAGAACATCTTATTTTAGCTTATTCTAATAAGCTATAACCTGCAAATATCATTTGGAACCCTAAAATAAGCTTGCATGGCTTTTTGGACTTGATTTGTAAATTATTTCCATGCAAGGGGTATATATCGTAACTTTCTGAAATTTATAACTAGAGGGGCTGAAAATGTCATTATTCTAAAGTTATAACTATAAGGACCTATCTTGCCAAGTTCTAAAGTTAAAGGTTTAAATTATATATACTTTATATATAAAGGACTAAACTTGTAAAAGTTTATAAACCAAGGGTATATATTGCCATTTTTGCAAACTTGAAAATATAAAATATAATATTTTTATATAAATTATAAAAATATATATTAATATTATAAAACCTGATTTTATTAAAACCCGACACATTAATCGTTATTAATCATCGATCGACGCATTATAAAACAATTACGTTATATATTTAACGTAATTTATCATCGACTAACTTTTGAAGAAACTTAAAATCTTATCGTATCACGTTACTAGGGAGCTTCATATAAGGAGTTTCATTTGGGTATATGTTTTGACGAGTTTGCTGGATTTACGATTTAAAGTGTCCTGGCTCCTCAAACGTTTACTACATGACCTCTGAATTATGATGGCCCGAACAGTGATACAATATTTCTATAAATTAATAAATCAAAGTAATACGTTAAACTTTATAAGTTTTGAAACATATTGAAGAATACTAGTAATCTATGATAAACAATCAAGAACTAGAGAGAGAGTGAGTGGAAGGAAGGTTTTGTTTCTAGAGAGAGAAAGTAAGAAAACATGAAATGCATATATGAAAAGTGAAATACACAAACCAACCAACCACCTCTCCAAGGTATGAAGAGGTGTATATATAGTCTTATGATGGCCGGCCATGGGCCTTAACGGGCTTTCCATGGGCCTTGGGCCAGACTAGC
>BQNB010057567.1:6942-38159 GCA_026074375.1 Tanacetum coccineum | reverse complement strand
ATCCTTTTAGGTTAAAACCTAAACATTTTAGATACCATAGACCAAGACTAGGAGTACCCTTTAGGTACCTGAAAATTCTCTTAGCAACAATAAGGTAAGATTCCTTAGGATTTGCTTGATATCTTGCACAGAGACAAGTTGAGAATTGAATGTCAGGTCTGCTTACAGTTAGATACATTAGTGATCCAATCATACCCCTATACTGAGTCTCATTTATAGCTTTGCCACTAATATCTGGTCTTAAGTTGTTAGGGGGTACCATTAGAGTTTTCACTGATGAACCATTTATGTCATACTTTTTTAGCTAATCCTTGACATATTTTTCTTGGTTGATTGAAATGCCTCTTTCAGATTGTTTAATCTGAAATCTAAGGAAATAGGTGAGGACACCCATCATACTCATTTCATATCTTTGAGTCATCAGTTTAGCAAACTGTTTGCACAATTTTGTGCTGGTGGACCCAAAGATAATGTCATCAACATAGATTTGAACCAGAATCACATCAGTTTGAGTTTTGTAGACGAACAGAGTGTTGTCTATCTTTCCTCTTACAAACTTGTGTTCAGTGAGAAAGGTTGAGAGAGTTTCATACCATGCTCTTGGAGCTTGTTTAAGTTCGTAAAGGGCTTTGTCCAATTTGCATACATGGTTTGGGAACTCATTGCTCTCAAAACCTGGAGGTTGTTTGACATAAACTTCTTCTTTTAGTTTACCATTGAGGAATGCACTTTTGACATCCATTTGATAAACAATGAAGTTCATGTATGTGGCAAAGGCAAGAAAGATTCTTATTGCTTCAAGTCTTGCAACTGGAGCAAAGGTCTCATCATAATATATGCTTTCTTGCTGATTGTAGCCTTGAGCTACAAGTCTTGCCTTGTTTTTTATGACAATTCTAGTTTCATCCCTTTTGTTTTCTTCTGAAAACCCATTTTGAGCCAATTATGGTCTTGCCATAAAGTGCTGGAACTAATGTCCAGACTTTGTTTCTAGTAAATTGGTTTAGTTCATATTGCATGGCATCAACCTATCCAGGATGCTTTAGTGCTTCAGAGACCTTTTTAGGTTCTTCTTCAGAGAGAAAATCTTCAAAGAGACATTCATGAGCTGAAGTAGCACTAAGTTGTTTGGTCATGGCTCTTGTGAGCATTCCAGCCTCTGGATTTCCAATGATATTGACTAGCTCAATGTGTTTATCCTGAGACCATCTGTCTTGAGGAGATGGAGTAACCATTGATGGAATGGATAGGGGTGGATTTGGGATTGAAATTATATCTTGGACTGAAGTATCCTCTACATTTGGAGAGGATGAGTGTTCAGAGATCTGAATGTCTTCAGTGTTTTGGAGATTATTAATGATTTGTTCATCATTTCAAGGACAACAGGTTCAGGACTTTCAAAGGGTTCTATAAAGGACATATCATTGCTGTTTGTTTGATACCTTTAAGAAGGATCATAAGGAGGATGATATTCATCAGGTGGATATCTTTCATTTTCAGCAATGTTGATGTTGTCAACTGAAGGTCTTGAGAATTTAATAGCATCAGGGCTTTCATCAAATGTGATGTGATAGGTTTCTTCAGTTTGTTGTCTTCTAGTATTAAAGACTCTAAATTCCTTGGAAACAAGTGAGTATCCAAGAAGATAACCATCATCAGCTTTTTCATCAAATTTATCCCTAAGATCTTTATGATGTGGATTAAAGCTGGAACATCCAAAACATAAGAAAATTGATGTTTGGGATTCTCTTACGAAAAATTTCATAAGGAGTTTTGAGATTTCTTTTCACAATAGTGGATCTGTTGTGAGTGTAACATGCAGTGGCTACAGCTTCAATCCAATATTGTTTAGAAAAGACAGATCTTGAAAGCATTGTTCTTGCAGCTTCTATGAGGGTTCTATTTTTTCTTTTCAACAATACCATTTTGTTCAGGTGTGTAAGGAGATAAAAAGCTTTAAGAAATCCCTTTTTCATCATAGAAGTTGACAAGAATGGTATTCCTGAATTTAGTACCATTGTTAGTTCTAAGTTGTTTGACTTTGATGTCATTTTGATTTTTAACTCTTTTGATGAAGGACATGATGGTTTCAGGTGCTTGACTTTTCTTCTTCAAAAAGTATACCCAGGTGTACCTTGAGTACTCATCAACAATGACAAAGGTGTATTTTTCATAGTTAATGGACCTAGGAGTTACAGATCCAAATAAATCCATGTGAAGAAGATGAAGACATTTCTTGATAGATTATGTCTGTTTTGTTTTGAAACTGGCTTTGTGATGCTTTCCCTTTTCACATGATTAACATGGTTTATCTTTTAAGTAGACAAGTGAGGGAAGACCAATAACAAGATTTTGTTTTGCCAGTTTGTTAATTGTTTTAAAGTTTAGATCAGTAAGTCTTTTATGCCAAAGCCAGTTGAGATTTTCAGAATCTTTGGTAAAGAAGCAAGACTCTTGAGCAGAAGATGTCATGTCAAGAACATATACGTCTCTTACTCTTGGAGCAATCATTACAACTTCTATGTTTGAGTTGAAGATTGTTCCTCTTTTCTCATCAAACTGAACAAGTTATTTAGCATCACAGAGTTGACTGATGCTAATTAAGTTATACTTAAGACCATCTACAAATACTACCTTTGTGAAAACTATACCATTACATTTGATAGAGCCATAACCTTCAGTTGTGCATGTAGAGTCATCTCTAAACACCACCTTAGGTCCTGGTTGTTCCACATATTTATGTAGGTAACTCTTGACACCAGTCATATGCCTTGAGCATCCACTATCTAGGTACCAGATAGGCTTCCTGATGTCACACTTTCTCATGGAGATTTTTACCCATTCACCATTTTGGCGCCTTCTTTGCTGACAGCATCATTTTCTTCAGCTAGTGCCATGAGTACTTTAACTTCCACCATCTCATTGTCATCTGATGATACTTTGTCTTCATCCCATTCATAGGATTCAGCGGTAAGACCTTTGTTCTTTACCGTTAAGGCTTTGGAAGCTGAAGAACTTGAACTTAGAAGTGTCAGCTTAGCCTTAACTTTGTTGTATTTGGCTTCAAAGTCTTTGGTAGGCCTTAGTTCAGGTTTGTGCTGAGGGGAACTGAGAGATTTTAATTGAACGGGTGATTGATATGATGGAACTGAAATCTTTAACCAACAATCTCTTGCAAAATGACCCTTCTTGCCACATTTGTGGCATTCAGTTTGGTTAGTTGCTTTTGCACTGCTGAACCTTTGAGTACCCTTTTTGAAGAATCAGACTTGAACAAAAAGACTCTAGCTTGATATCTTCTTCAGGTCATTTAGGGAACTCATGACTACTTCTGATATCCTCTTTCTCAATCGTCACGGACTATCTTTAAAGTCCCTGAACAATAGGTAGAAAGAAAGCATAGACAACGGTGTTGCTAAGAAAGAGAATATGTTCTTTTCAGTCTCATAAATACTGTCTTTTAGGTTTTCTTCATATTTGAGTTTACCAAATAGAGAAGCAAGCTTAGAATCTTTCACATGATTTGTATCTCTGAGGCTTTGGTAGAAACTTAGCCACTTCTTTGGTAACCTATTTATAAAACCAATATTTATTTTAAGCTTTGAAAGTTTGATGCCATCATTTACTAACTCATTCATCAAAGCTTTATATTTAGTGAAAGTTTATGTTCGAGATTCACCATCCCTTTAATTTAAAGGGTTATAACACAACCTTTTAGGTCATGACCCTACTTTCTTCACATCAGAGGGCCCCCCTCATATACAGTATCAGTCATCCAAGTTGATTTAGCTGTTAAGCATGTATGACAGAATTCATTTTTCGATCTAGAAGATAGACATAGGATAGAAGACTTTGAGTCCTGATCTAAGTTAAGCAGCCTTTCTCTCATCTGCAGTCCATTGTCCTTCTGGCTTCCTTTGACCAGCTACCATGGGAATAAAAGGACCGTTTTAATGATATTTTCAAATTGAGGTTTGGTATGTGCTTAAATACACATACATTTTACCTAATAAAATGAGCTAAAAACACCAATAAAGACCAAAAATACATGTAAAATAAATTGTATTTGTGTGTTTTGTCAAATGTATCGTGCAGGTAACGGATATGTCAAAAATGGATAAAAATGAAGCAAAACGGACAAAACGGAGCACGGGAATGGAAAGAGCGTAAGAAATCGAGGCCGAAGGCGAATACATCCTTAATGGGCCATCACATTCCCCTTTTAATGGGTCGGGTCAGCCCATTAGCTTATAAGCCTAAAATCAAAAGCCTTTTTATCAATCCATAAATCCAAAACCCTTTTCCTGGCCCAATGATAAAACAAGTCTAAGCCCAAGTCAATGATATAACACAGTTAAAAACACTATTCACCGTCCCCTTTCTTACCTCCCATTTTTCACAGCAACACACAGGGTAAAATCCCATTCACCTACACGCCCCCTACTTCTAGAAGGTTGATTGGACACCTCTGACACCCAATTTAGCCACGCTGGCAATCCCCAGCACTCCGATTGAAGCAAAAACATGGCACAATCTGTCAATTTTCTTATAAGCTTGTTTAAGTTATAGTTGCTTGAGTCAAAATGAGTTTCTAATGCACCAATAACAATCTGTTTTGAGTCATTTGGATTTGGGAAAACTATTTGTGCCATTTAGATAGAAACAATTTAGTTTTGCTAGTATTTAAAAGTCATTAAAATGAATCTAATGTGCAGAGCTTTCTAGTCCTTAATTTAGCTTATCTTTTGTTAAATTTGATCTCATTTAGCTTAATATAGACTAGTGTCAATCTGTTTTAAGTTGTTTAGTGTTCACAAGTGTTTTAGAGTCTTAAAT
This sequence comes from Tanacetum coccineum, assembly GCA_026074375.1. NCBI lineage: Eukaryota > Viridiplantae > Streptophyta > Magnoliopsida > Asterales > Asteraceae > Tanacetum > Tanacetum coccineum. The sequence goes on along the minus strand of BQNB010057567.1, from coordinate 33,323 downwards.
TTTAGCTACAAAAGTGTCAAAAAGCCAAAAATAACAAGTAGTAGTATCTGTCTTAATCAGTTTTCTTTTATAGCTTATTTCTTGAACTTATTAGCTTAAGTTTAGTATGAATTTGCTTATTGAGTTATAATATAGATTTGATTTTAGCTTTTAGATTTTTAATTTGCTTATTGAGTGTGAGTCCCAAACTGAACAGATATTTGCAGCCTGCTAAGGGTGACAGCCAACTTGTATAAATACAGATTGACTATAGAGAAACACTGACTATGAATACTTATTGTATATGCAGAATCTACACAATAGTATTAAGAAACAAATGATACTAAACGTTGATTTCTATAAAACTGCTTTAATGATTACCCCGATTACTAACTATGAGATATGATAGTTATGAGATGAGATCTGTGTAGTTAACAATGGGTGTCATCTCTCTAATGCCGTAGGGTTCCTTTTATAGACCAGGGATAAACCCTAACAGGCTTACAAAACGCGTAAAAGATAATGCATATCTTTTCCTACAATATCTCATACATATCTCTTAAACGGTACTAACTATTTTATACTAACAGTACTAACTATCTGAGCAATACTTAACACTTTGTACTGTCAGTACTAACTATAACTACGGAACAAAGTATTAGACTAACGGGTAACTTAAAGTTTGGAAATGCTAATTCCTAATAATCCTCCCCTAAACATGATTTTTACAACTTGTTTAAAACCTCATGTTTCTCTTCAGTTTATTCTTCTTAGTTCTTGGCGGATGTAGCCAAACACTTTAACAAATCATGATCTGATCTTAAACACAACCATCTTCATAAGCAACTTTTGTCTATTTACAACAATCCAACTAAGTTGGCTTTGTAGTTTTTTGGCAAACTACCTGCCATAAACGGATTTGATATCCTTACACCAGTACCGTTTGCCCTCTGGGATATCAACATCTTTATTGAAAAATAAGGTGAGTTAATTCCATACAGTATTTTGTAACTGTCAACCAACAACGGAATTTGATTTGTCTTTAAAACCAAAAACCGTTTGCTTTTTGACTAGCCAATCTTCATGTCATAAAAACATGTCAATTGATAAACCATATAGTTTTTAGGCAAAGATATCACTATCAACAGATTAGAGTAGTCTTTACCAGAATCTGTTTGATTCCAGACTAGCCAACTCTCACCATGGAACAAGGAGTTGAAAAACCCTATAATTTTTAGTAAATTGTCACCATGAAAACTGATTTGAGAGGTCTTTACCACAGCGTTTGAGCTTATGGTCTAGCAGTTCTATGCCTATTAAGCATGTTACTACTGCTGACCATTTGCTGTGAGGTGGTTAGCCAACACCCCAAACCGCTCTCATCTTCATTTACAGCACATTTTTCATCAATCTGTGGCTAATAATTGTGATCAAATCAAGGGCACAGTACTATCCTCTTTCAACCATCCCCAATCCAAAGCATCTAGCGTAGAAGCAACAGTACTCAAGATCGCTACTAGTAAAATCCTTGGAAAGAGGAATACATCTTTCAACTAACATAAGGAGACGTCCCATCTTTAAAGATTCTAGTATGTAAACTCCACCACATCTTACAATCTCTAAGTAACAATCACCTAATTCTTTTGATCATTCACTTTGATCATTTTCTTCACTGAGGATTCCCATCATTATCTTCATATCTCCCCAATTCCAGAAGTCACTTTGATCATTTTCTTCTTTTGAGGATTCCATCATTATCTTCAAATCTCCCCAAAGAATCAACTCAATTCCTTCCATTGTGACTTCTGAGTACTGCTTCATCACTAATTCATACAAGTGAAATAAATCTTGCCTGTCAAAGATATGAAGTACCTCCAATAGATAGTTGAATGCCCTAAAGTTCCCATTGGCTCTATAAATAACAAGATAGTCTCCATCTGGTGATGATATCTTGTTCAACCTTGTAATAACATATTTTCTCTCCATTAAATGTAACAATCTTCAGATACTTTCTGTCCTCATCATTACTATCAACATCTGATTGTGGTCTTTTCCTTTTCCTAGCAAGCATCTTTATATGACCACCTTTTCTCTTCTTTGTACCCTGCTCTGTCACATCTACCTTAGCAGGTACCTTTGCTGTGTCTTCTTTCTTTGGAGTTTCTTTAGCAACCTTCTTCTTTAATCTCTTCTGTTCAAGATCTTTTGCTCCTTCATTCATCTCCTTAATCTTTCTTTTATCCTCAGTGGAACCAACAGCAGTGAAACTTTCATCAAACCTTTCACTTTCTCATATAAAGCATGTATTTCTTCAAAAGTTTTGTTCTTCAGGACTGAGTGTTTCTTGTTTCCAACATGTTTCAACTAAGTCATCATCTGATTCCTAAGCTGAGTTCTTGTAGGAGGTCTATTCCTTATTGCAATAGCTCTTTGTTCTGCAAGAAACCTTCTTTGAGCTGCAATTGTATCATGAAGGAATTTTGCTCTCTCTTCCACAGTGAACTGCTCTCTCTCTTCATCTTGAAGTCTTAGTGCTAGAAGTCTATCAGCTTCAATTCTTGCTTGAATAAAGTCATATTCATTTGAAAGGGCAGCCTTTATAGCTTCTTCCTCAGCTAGCTTTTTAACTTCTTCTTCTGCTTCCCAATCTTCTTGTACCTTTCTAGCCATCTCTTCATCCCTAGCAAGTTGCTTAAATTTCTTTTCAGCTTCAGGAATACCTTCAGATTCAGTATCAGACTCATCTTCCTCTTCAATTTTCTTTTTCCCTTTATCTTTTGGATCAATCTTTGGAAGAGGCTTTAATGTCAATAATGATCTGGTTGAAGTAGGCCTAGGTCTCTCAGTCTCCTCAACATCCTTAAGCTCTACTCCTTTTTCTTTTTCTTTGAGCTTCTCCTTGTTCTGACTCATTATGATAAGTACTTGAGCAATAGTCTCATCATCACCAAATATTGATGGAGTAGTGGTTGTTGGAGGTGTTTGAGGATCATATCTTCCTTTAGTTTGATCATCAGTACCTTCATCTGGTCTGTCGGTACTAACTTCTTCCTTGTCAGTACTAACTCTTGATCTGTCAGTACTAACTTTTGATCTGTCAGTACTAACTTTTTCCTTGTCAGTACTAACTACATCTTCAGTACTAACTGCATCTTCAACACTCTCTTCCTCTTCATACACTACATTTCTTGTCCTCCCCACATCTTGAGCATTCTCAGTATCCATATAATCTAACGTATCATCAGCAAGCTCATTAAATAATGGATCTTTATGGACTGAAGGTTCAGTTTTGGCAGGTTTCCTCCCCTGTTTGGATATAGACTCCTTTTGCATTCACTGTGTCTTTAAGGATTTCTTTCCTGCCAATCTTTGCTTCATGGAGACACTCTTCATCCAAGCTCTGTGGTGTGTGATAATAGGTTTGGCTTTCTTCTTAAGCTTCTTGATTTGTGCCTTTAAGTGATTAATTTCCTTAGCTTGATCTGTAACCTGTGTACACAAGGAGATACAAAGATCATACACACTTTGTAGTGTCATGTCACCCTCATTCCCTGAAAGGGATTTATCACTGGATGACTGACCTCCATGATTCCTACCAGAACTCTCTGGAATGGAATCAGGAATATGAGTAGTAGGTGAAGGTCTATGTGATGGGTCAGACTGAGGCGCAACATGAACTTTACTTGGGTGAGGAGGAGAGGGTGTAAGTTGTGGTTCAGATGGTCTTTCTGAGTGTTCACCCTCATCCTCTATTGGTTGAACCAACATGTTAGAAAACAGAGGTGTGACTTTCCCTAAAAAATGTTTACCCTTTTTAACTATAAAGGAGAAAACTTTACTTGTCAAAGCATTAACAAGAAAATGGTCTAAAGGCACGGGCACACTCTTTAGCTGTGTATCCAAAAAGACTGAAATAAAACGTGGATACATAACAAACTTTTTCTTTGCATCTAAGTGTCTAAGAATACCATAAAAAATTAATTTAGAAAAATTATATTTCTGATTAGAGGTTAAGCAAATTACTGCAGTGGCAATATTAGTGGGAATTTGATCCAAAGAGGTGCTTTTTGAACTAATACAATGATTCATTATATGAAAAAGAAATCTTCATTGGGGGTGAAAATAGAGCTTTGTTAAATGTTAAAATAGTTAAATCCCCCTCATAACCTATGAGCTAAATAGCATCAAATATAACCTAATTTGGTAGAGAATCTATCCTATCGGCATCATCAAAAAGAAGATCACTTCTTATTGATGCTTCAGAGATAGACACAGGCTTGCCAGCTACTTTAGCAGTAATATACCTAACATTGTTGATTATTTTGGATTTAGCAGACATCCAAAACTGTTCAACAAATGTAGTAGAGACTACTAGACTTACAGTGAGAGCATTGTGAATGGAGCTTCGCGCAAGAAAGTCAATAATCTCATGAAACTTTGCATTTCCATAAGTTTTCTCTAAATAGGCGACCATATTATGTTTAGGGCACGATTCAAGAACAACTATGATTGTTGAATTGGTGATCGTCGGTGAGTGAGAGATTAGGGTTTGATTGAAGGAAAGTAATTGAAAGAGATTACGTGAGTGAATGGTGCAATTGAGATGGGTTTATATAGGTTAAAGAAACCTAAGATCAAAGAAACCATTTCAATTTACACTTTATACCCTTGGCGGTATTTTCTTCAACGTCTTTATAGCGGTACTTTATTTGCCCAACGGTATTAATGTTGCACTGTCGGTACTAACTTTTGCCAACCAAAGAATGAACCATTTTGGCAACAGCAGTGCTTCAGTACCATCTAAAGCTCTTCCCAATGACTCTCTAAAATCCAAGTAACTCCATGAAAATCACGCTTCATACAAACTATACAACAAATCATATTGCCTCCCCTTAACTAATGCAGCTTATGGATTGATCATCCTAATTGTAACAACCAAGAACTGAAACATGCTAACATCAAATGCCTTGGTTAGAAGATCAGCTACATTGTCATCAGTGTGTATTTTCAGCACCTGGATAAGTTTCTTCTCATATGCATCCCTTATGAAGTGGTGCCTAATTGCAATATGCTTTGTTTTGGAGTGAAATACTAGATTCTTTACAATGCATATAGTACTTTCATTATCAATGTAGATCTTTGTGTTTATGAAATTGAACCCATAGTCTAACATTTGATTTTGAATCCATAGAACTTGCCCACAACAATTTGCAGCAGCAACATATTCTGCCTCTGTAGTAGAAGTAGCCACAATTGTCTGCTTTTTGCATTGCCAAGAAATAAGTCTCCTGCTAAGAAATTGACAACCTCCTGTTGTGGATTTCCTGTCAAGATTTGCTCCAACATAGTCACTATTTGAATAGGCTTCCAGGTTAAATGAGGACACTTTAGGATACCAAAGGCCCAGTTTGGGTTTGCCCTTTAGATACCTAAAGATTCTCTTAACAGCACTTAGATGGGAAGTCTTTGGATTGACCTGAAACCTAGAACAAGCACAGACTGCAAACATAATATCAGGCCTAGAAGCAGTCAAGTACATTAAAGAACCAATCATGGATCTATAAAGATGTACATCCACATCACTAGCTTCCTCATCCTTGACTAAAGGCTTCTGGGTCTCAATTGGTGTACTAGCAGTCTTAACACTGACAAAATCAAACTTCTTCAGGATTTCTGCAACATACTTATCCTGACTTATAAAGATACCATCTTCTTTCTGTTTGACTTGTAATCCAAGAAAGAAGGTGAGCTCTCCCATAGAACTCATCTGAAATCTACTCTTCATTAATGCCTCAAATTCATCACACCAAGATTTCTTTGTAGAACCAAATATGATATCATCCACATAAACTTGTACTAATATGATATCATGTTTGTCCTTCTTAATGAAAAGAGTCTTGTCAATAGTTCCTCTTCTGTATCCATTCTTCAACAAGAAAGTAGATAAAGTAGCATACCAGGCTCTGGGAGCTTGGTGTAAACCATAGAGAGCTTTCACTACTTTGTAGACCTTCTTAGGATACTTAGGATCTATAAAACCTGGTGGTTGAGACACATAGACCTCCTCATCAATTTTTCCATACAAGAAGGCACTTTTCACATCCATTTGATAGACTATGAATCCCATGTAAGAGGCAAAGGCTAAAAAGATCCTAATGGCTTCAATCCTGGCCACAGGAGCAAAAACCTCATCATAATCGATCCCTTCCTCTTGCCTATGTCCTTGAGCAACCAACCTTGCCTTATTCCTAACCACAACTCCTCTCTCATCCTTCTTGTTTCTGTAAACCCATTTTGTTCTAATTGCCTTCTTCTCATAAATCAAATCTATAAGAATCCAAACTTTCTGAATCTTGAATTGCAGCAGTTCTTCCTGCATAGCTTTAACCCAACTTTCATCTTCAAGAGCTTTAGAAATCTTCTTGGGTTTATTTTGAGACAAGAAACAAGCAAATAAACAATGCTGGAAGTCCTTATGATTATTTCTCCTTTGCTTTTGAATATAACTTACAAAAGCATGGGCTCTAGAACTTTTAGTCACTTTACTTCTTGTTTGAACTGCTGATTGTGGATCTCCAAGAATTAGAGTTAAAGGATGAATAGAGTTAATCCTTGATGTGGGACTAAGACTGACATTCACAACAGGTTCTAAATTTGTGAAGTTAGCCACTGCACCCTCATCATCATATGATGAATTTGTAAAAATACCATCAGTAGGATTGTTATAAATGTTCTCAAGTGCAGGTATTTCTGAATCATCTGGATCAGGATTAGTTAGATTAGTGAAGGATAGTCCACCATAAGGACTAGCAGTACTAACAGGTGTGCTAGCAGTATTAACTATGTTAGTACTACTAGCTTTAGCAGCTCCTGCTTGTAGAAGCAACTCCTCAGTTTCTTGGGCAAACTCCTTCCTGGGAGCTTCAGCTGCATCATTAGTATCCTGTTCTTACCTCTTAAGTCTTTCAAGTTCATCCAAAAAGACTTGATCCTCCTTATCTACTGGTTTCTCATCTGTCTTTAAATCAGGATGTTTGTAAGGTACTTCACCTTCATCCTAGCCTGTTGACCTCTTGACTGTTGAAGAATAAGAAGACCATATTAGCAGTACAAAGTAGTCCTGAGCAGATTCAGCTTCATTTTCATAATCACCTACATCAATAATATCTTCTGGACCTGCATTGTGATTAGCTTCTTGTGGACCTGCATTTTTGTTAGCTTGATTCTCTGATCTCACAGGTTGATAATTCATTGAAACAGTTAAATAATCAAGATCAAACAGCCAAGTTGGTCCTTTCCCTGCAACATTGGGTTTATTTTCTAAAAAGGTTATGTGCTTGGTCTAACTCTATTCACAAAAAGTTTAACAGTACTAATTTTCATGGCAGCATTAGTTAGTACTGCATGACTGTTAAAATTATGTCTAACAGTAGTAACATTGTTAGTACGCAGCTCCTAGCTATAAGTGAATTTTACCAGTTCTAGTTAGTACTGCTATAGGAACAAATTGGGTTTTATTATTCACTCTATGCACATTGTTCCAGATTGGCCTAATCTCCCTTTGACTAGACTTCTTACTCATCCTATTGTTTAACTCAGCTTGTTTAGCCATCCTTTTTTCATGGAAATCACAATCTCTAATAAGATGACTGGGACTTCACATACAAAACATGCTTTGTATTAAACCCATATCCCAACCTTTCTTATCAACTACAAATATTACTATGTGTGAAATGATTCTAACCATTTCCCTAGATTTTTTACTTGCTGTTACAAAACGAGGTGTATTCCTTGTTTCTTCTGTTGATTGAGACACATGTTCATCTTCACTTCGATCATAAAACTTCGCAATGATTGGAGCATCTGACCAAAACCTTAGGTTGACATTCACTTTTGGTAATTGACATTGGTTCAGGCAAAAGGGTTCATGTGTTTCAACACTACAATCTGATTCACAGGTATCAAAGTCACTGGTTTGGGTTTTAGGTTCACTAGTTTGGGATTGTTTTGGACCATATGTAAATTATATCACTATTTCTACATTAGGTTCCCAATGGCATGAATTCCCCTATCAAGGGGGGGTACAACATGCATTCCTCCTGCTATAACTAACCTATCATACAAAGTTGATTTGCTTAACAATCCAATTTCCTTATAATAAATACCTATGTAAAACTCCATTCCTCGTAACGCAAATTGCCATCAAATCTGTGTATCCCCATAGCCCAAGCCCAAATTATCATCACACTCATTGGGTATTAATCAGTTTACCAAATTTTGTAGAGAGATTGTGCCCATTTTTTCTACTTTAGCTTTTAAATCTTCTTTTTCTTTTTGAGCTTCTGCCAATAGATAATTATGGTATGTTAGGACATCGGTTTTATCATCCAAGTCTATTTTCATAAACCTATTTTTCCCATACAAAAGTTTACCTTTTGAGGAGCAACTAATTGTCTTCACTTTCCTTAGACCTTGAGTATATGCCTTTATTGCTATGCTTGCTTCACAAGTTGTTCTTTCTGTGCATCATACAGTTTTTTAAGTAGCATCAGACGCTTTATCATTACCTTTGAAATAAGTTACCTCTGTGTCCTGAGACCTGAGCTGTTGCAAAGCCATCAAAGCTTAATCTTCTTCTCTTCTTCTGAGTGACGTCGATATCTACACCTTCTCCATCAATAGTCTCCAATGCTTTAAGTCCTCCTACTTACCAATTTTTTCCCAGCTTATTTCTAGACTTCAAGAATCTCCGTCCTATTATCCTTGATTCTTTGGTTCGACACTCTCTACAAAAAACCCCAGTCTTGTACAATTGTAACACTCGATTTGGTTTTATCAAACCAAACTGGTTCCTTTGCATCAAATGTAGCTTCTACCAGTCTTTTGTAAACTTTTTCATTCTCATTAAAATCATGCCACAACAAGTAAAAAAGGAACTGAAACTGCCATTTCAAGTCCATTTCTTCTAAGTTAAATTCATCAAGCTGTTCCAAATCCTCATGATCCAACTGAGGACAACTGGATTGATTTGCATATAAGAGTTATAGTATTGGTCCATAACTTGAGTTATGACCAGAAGAGATTAGTAACACCAGGAAGAGGTACAACATCATTATACTGCTGTGTTTATCAGAGATAATGGCCACATTCTGCTGCTTGAGGATGATGCATAGAGCCTTATTACCCAATTCTCAAAAGACTCTAATATTATACAATCATCAAAGCAGAGACCTGTCCACTCTACTGGCTTGGGTCCTCATGATTAAGGAAACTTGAGACCATGCTAAGGCAGAGATCTAGGAATTTATGATTTGCATCCTTAGTGGATACACCCTGCCCCCCAAGGAATCTCTAATTGGACTCAAAGACTTTGAAACCTGTCATAGCCTTTATGTAGTCCTTCTGAGTTTGATACAGAGAAACCTTCAAACTGTTGCTTTAGAATATACTTTTGCATCTTCTTTGATTCATCATTTCCACCAAATCTAGATTTGATGGCATCCCACATCTCTTTTGCATCAGTCATTTTATGAAATTTAGCAAGATGATCAGCTGGTAAAGCCATAAGCAAATGGTCTAGCTTTTCTGTCTCTTTCTCTGCTAGGATCTCTCTGCAGTTCTTGGAGGCAAACCTTGATTTGACCTTGTGTATCTGTGCGTGATTGATGACAGGACCATTCCATTTTGTATAAACTCCAGATAGGATAGTTCCTGTATCGCCCAAAATAATGTTCCATTTTCATGGCCCATATGTCATATTGTCCCTTTTTAAGAATAGAAAGTTTGATGGTTAAAACAGTGTGAGGAGTTTGTTGTGTTGGTGTTTGTGATGGTGGTGGTGGTGGTGGTGGTGGTGGTGGAATTTCATCTTATGATCCAGACATGATTAGTTTTATAAGATACAGATTTATAACTGGTTTTTGTTCTTCTTACTCAGAGTTTCTCACAGGCTTTGATACCACTTGTGAGTCCCAAACTGAACAGATCTTTGCAGCCTGCTAAGGGTGATAGCCATCTTGTATAAATACAGATTGACTATATAGAAACATTGACTATGAATACTAATTGTATATGCGGAATCTTCACAATAGTATTAAGAAGAACAATGAATACTAAACTTCCTTTTCTATTAATCTGCTTTAAGTGATTATAAATTACTAACTATGAGATATGATTGTATGAGATGAGTTGTTCTTATTGTTATCTCTCTCTAATGCCGTAGGGTTCCTTTTATAAACCAAAGATAAACCCTAACAGACTTATAAAATTCACAAAAGATAATACATATCTTTTCCTACAATATCTCATACATATCTCTTAAATGGTACTAACTATTTTATACTAACGGTACTAACTATCTGAGCAGTACTTAACACTTTGTACTATCAGTACTAACTATAACTATCGGTACTAAGTATCTAACTAACGGTACTAAGTTAGGAATGTATATTTCCCAACAAACCCTATTGGTTGAGAAACGTGGAAGTGATCCAAGGGCTTAAACGGATAGATTAGGAATCAAGGGATTGGATTGAAGAATGAGAGATGCTCCTCAAGCTCTAGAAGGCTCTTCTCCTCTCTATATAAAGAGAGGCAGTCACACAGTATTGATCATGTAGTTTTTAGTTTAGCTTTTAGTGTAGTTTAGCTTATTTTCCAGCTTATTGTATTTTTCTTTAATGTAATTTTGTTTTAAAAAGATTGTAATCTCTTTTCAAGTAATAAAAGTTCAGTTACATTTAAATTGTGTTCTAAATTTTGTTTTAACTTTAATGCAAATATGATTTAAATGTGTTTAGAATTAAGCTAATAAGCTCAATAAGCTCTCTATTACTCTTAAGCTAGCTCTCATTCAGTTAAACCTACTAAAGCTTAACTGAATAAGAATTTCACTTCAAATTACCTCAAAAATCATATTAAGCTAAATCTAGATGATAAGCTAGACATGGATGGGCTTATGGTGTTTTACCAGCTGGTTTTCAACAAGCTAGAGCTTGTAGATAAGCTCTAAAGAGCATTTTGGTCCTTGTTTAAGCAAAGGACTAAGGTGTGTTTACTTTTCCTTATTGTTGCTTAATTTCAATCTCAGCTTATCAAAGTGCTTATTCTGCTTATTAATGCTTATTGTTGTTTTTAATGTGCTTAATCTATTATATTTTATCTCAATATGTCTTAAATTTCTAGTTTAGATCATTATAATTAGTTTAGTATGAGTTTTAGTTAAAACTACCATTTAAGAGTCTAAGTAGCTTATTAGTACAACTTATTATATAGTGCTTATTATCTTAAGTTTTTAGCTTAATTGTCCTTAATAATCATAGTACTTAATCTGTTTTAGCTTTATAATATCTGTTGAATCATTAGTTAAGACTGCTAAGGTAGTTTTTGGTGGTTTAATCATTTTTGTTAAGCTTTAATTTAGTTTAAAAGTCAGTTTTAACAAGTTCAAAATAGGTTTTAACAAGTTTAGTAGGATTTTCATCATTCATCTAAAGTTTATAGTCTAAAAAGTTCATTTATAAGCTTATTTTTGTATTTCCTTAAAAATCCATTTGAGATGTTATTGTTGTGGTTATTTTGAGTTTGTAATGCATAAATAAACATCTATTTTGAGTCACAACTCTTTGGAAAAACCTTTTAAGGAATTTAGACCAAATTCAGTTATGTAGAGCTAGTCTAAGTGTTTGTTCTTAAATGTCAGTTTATGCAGGTCATTTATGGTAACAATTAGGTTTAAACTAGGTTAATTTTGATCATTTTTGGCTTATTGAAGTATAATCTAAATCTGTTTTTAGGTTTTTAGAGTGTCAAAAGTATTTTTGGAGTCTTGAAACTTAAGATGCAATTAGTCATTTAGCATAAAAGTCAAATAAAAAGGTCAAATTACAATCTGTTTTAATTAGAGTTTTTAGCATATTTAGTGTTTTATTAAGCTTAATTCCAGTTTCAGTTTGCTTATTGAGTCAAGGTCAAGAGCTGTTTTTAGTTTTTAGTTTTTCATTTTACTTTTAGAGTCTTATTTTTAAGCTGCAATTTATCACATGAAGTCCAAAAATAAGTAGTTGAGTCTGTCACTTTCATTTTTCATTTTTAGCTTATTTGCTTAACTTCTAGCTCATCTGTGTTATTTGAGTATCAATCTTTAACTGTTTTCTCTTTTTAGCCTTTTCTAATTGATATAGCTCTAAAATCCTAGCTTAAAAATCTTGAGATTAGTCCCTTTTGTAAGTTCCTTTAAGTGTGACAAATGTGCTTTGAGCAGGTTAAGTCAATCATTAGTATTGATTTAGTTCATTATTTTTATAATACTTATGGTGTTTTATGTGACCACTCTGTGAGTTGGTTTATGAATCCATGACTATCGTCTCATTGTGATTGAGTTTTATGGTTATTGGCATTTCATTTTTGTTCACATTTTTAGTGACAATGAAAATATATGATGATTTAATGTGCCGTATGAATTTTATGTGTATTATTTTTATGTTTTATTTTAGCGTATTTAATTAATAGGTGTTCGTGAGAGTAAAGATTAGTTTAAGAAATTTAGTTAGTGAATTTTATGGTAATAAGTAAAAAAAAATAATGATTAGAAATGATATTTATTTATATTATTGTTGAGTGACACGATTAATTCGACGAGCGAGATGAAGTTTTGGATAAAATCAATAAGGTTTTTATAAATATCAAAATTAAGGGTTTTTGTGTAAATAATAATAATAATCATAATAAATAAAAAAATATATAGGGGTGTTTGTTCGACCGGATTTAAGAGAAAAAGAAAAAAAGAAAAGCCCAATTTTAGTCCAACTACAATTCTAATTAGTAATTTCCAATCTTTTGCAACACAGAAATACAAACCCCCCTCATCTATTTTTTTAATCAATCGATACCAAGAAGCAAGAGAAAAAAATAGTTTTCTATTCAAGATCATTGTGGTGAATTAGGGTTTTAAGATCAAGAATTAAGTATGTTTTTTAAACCCTAGTGGGTTTAGTTTTCTTTAAAAACAAGTAACAATATTATGTGGAGAATAGGGTTTATATAAGATCTATAAAATTAGGGGTTTGATCTTTAAAAATCATTTTTGGGATGATTGGTGGTGTTAAGCATGTGTAATTAGGATTTAGGGTTTGTAAATTCGGAATTTAAAAGCTGGCAGTTTTGAAAGGCCATCTTGTACGAATCATAACTCGGTCATAAAAATAGTAATTATCAATTTTCTTAAGCCTAAAATTAAGTTCAGAGAGTCTAGTTTCCAACCCCGAAATGATTTGAGGTCGGGAAGTCTGTTAAATAATTTTCGCAAGAAAAGTGGTCGAAACAGTAAAATCGGGTCAGATTCTAGTTGTGTTTATGAGTGCAAAATCCATATCAAAACTTTGTTTTAATAAACGAAACTCCTATTGTAGTAAGTTCATGATGTTTATGAATTTCTAGAATTTTTAGAATTTTTGTATAATTTTACCAAGTGTCTAATTGGGTCTGTTCAAGTCAAGCTATTGAGTGGTTCGACCAGATCCGAATCTGAGTACTTTGCAAAGATAATTTTTTATAAAATAGTTCCATTTAATATTATTTTTTCTAAAAAATCACAGTAGGCTACAACTCATTAAGGAGATAGGGAATGAAAGGAGAACCATCAATTAGGTGTTTTAGTATTTTATTTGTGGTCATAAAGTGACTACAAAATTCAGCCAGAAATTGTAAAAGTGATAGTTAATAAATAAAGTCATATAGGATGAAGGTGAAAATGAATGGAGATGCACTTGAAGGATTATAAACTTAGTGTAAGTTTAGAAGTCCATCATTATTGGTTGCAATTAGCTTGGGCATTAGCCTAACTGAGTGTAACATATGTTCTTTGTATGTTAGATTGCGTGCATGATCTTGTCAATCACGGAGTTATCCAGGTGAGTTCCAATCCTATTTTACTATGTTTTCTTGGGATGGAAGTGATGCAAAATATGTTTCAAAATGTTTTGATTATGTGTTTAAATGGTTCAAGTTACACATGGACATTTAAGTAGCTATTATATGTTATGTGATGCATGTTGTATGATGTTGCATTGTTCTTCGGCTACTTTGTGGGCAAGTGGTTTTGCCTACTTGGTGTGGGTATGAACCTGTGTGTGCGGATACGGTACCAAGAGTCTGGGATTTGGGGATTTCATTCCTCTCCATGACTATTTTTGTTGCATTAGATCGGGGGACACGTTCCGTCCCAATTGAGATTCTTAGTTGCATGAATGCTAGCATGTATAATAGCCAACTTATTTATTCTGCCATGTTTTGTTTTTTTTATATAATCACAGTGATTGATTTAAATCTTGTATTGGTGTTGTAAAACCTATGACTCTCACCAACCATTGTGTTGACGTTTTAAGCATCATTTTCAGGTGAACGTTATGAAGGTGTTGAAGTTTATGAAAGTGGCTAGAGAGACCATTAGGATGGCATTGGAAGTTCTCATTTGTTTTTATTTCATAAGTGTTTGCATGAATTCTTGAATGTTATGAGTTTTAATATGTTTATGAGACATTGTCTTTGTATTGATGAGACCCTTTTTTCATTAATACAAGATACCGTTCTTTTATTTCGTACTGTCCATGACACATCGTGACTTTTATATTTAGGTTATGCAGTAGTAATTCTCTATGTTGCACAACTGTGTGTGTTGTGATGATATCCATGATGTTACGCCTTGTGTTTTCGCATTGGCAGGGTGTGATAGATTGGTATCAGAGCCTTTGGTTATAGAGAAGTAGGTGGTTTGGCCAAGTCTATAACCTAGGAGTCCTCATATAGTTGCATTTTAGGGCTTAAGTGTTTATGTACGTATCTACTATACTTTCTCGCTATCAAAAGCGTTGAATTTTTCTTATTTGTCTACGATATATATATATATATATATATATCTATATATATATATTATAATAGATATATCTATAATAATATAATATATAAATATATATATATATATATATATATATATATATATATATATATATATATATATATATATATATATATATAATTTTTTGTTATTGGGATCAAATAGTATATACCATTCCTTATTATTTTAGTCATGTCTCTCTCTAACCGTAATAGAATCTATGTGTTTAGCTACCTAGGCGTTTTTGTATTCTTACTTTCTTTGAGTTTTATTTCGACCTACGGGCTACTCGATAGCTTATGATTCAAAAGAGGAGCAATTTGAGGAGGAGCCTCTCGAGGAACCGTATGGAGGAAGGTAAGTTAGGAAGAGGTCGAGAGGAGGCCGACACAATCTCTTATCGGATGCTAGGTAGCAGGCCGGACCCAGCAGAGACGGGTGACTCTTGCGAAGGCAAAGTCAAACCCAAGCGAGGCCCAGCATAAGTTTATTCCGTATTTTAGCTTGTCACGATGCAATTGATTAATTTCATTTCGGATAATTTTGTATTTTGAGACGCTGTAGACTTTTCGTTCCTTTATTCGTTTTGATTTATGTTTATATAAGTAAGTATTTCTTGATGGAGCATCCTATTTTGTGTTATATTGAGTGGTTTAAGATGTCAATGTGTATATGTTGACTTTATATGTATGTTATGATTGAGAGGTGTAGTCTTAGAAGTAATTATACGTGTGAAAGGATGCAATTATAATTATGGTGACCAACATAATTATAAAGGCATCACACACATAGACTTGTAACCATGATTGCATTGATCAGTGTTTGCTTGTTAGTTGGTAGTGTAATATGTTATATTATGTGCGGTTGTGTTATGAATAGTTATGAAGTTAGTAAGTTTCCCCTTCTATCTACCGCTTGCGGATACCCCGGATACCCTTTATTGCTATTATTACGATTATGGAGTTTGTTCGTCTGCTCGATTATTCATTTCGAAAGATATAACCCCGTCTTTTAGCATCCCTTGTTTGTACCATGACGTTATGGATGATCTAATTTTTCTATCTGGCGTCTTGATGAATATTGGTTGTTCGGATCTGCTTATTTGAATATTGGTACGTTTCATTGGTTCTTTCGTGGTACTGATTACTCGAATGAGTATCAAAATTTTTTTAAGCACTAATTGTTCCTAACATATTAGTGCGGATCATTACTCTGTTCTTTATATATCCTTTGGTTTTCATAACATGTTGCGACATGTTAGTACCGACGCTTTTCGATGGTCGTTCTTTCGATCGTGAGTACGGATGAGTCATTAGGTTCTTCTTTTAGTTTCGAATGTCCTTCGTACAATTGCTCTTTTGCATGTTTTCGTTTTCACTTTTATTCCTGAATATAGTGTTCCCTGGTAACTTTCCCTTTCCTCTTTCAAAAAACAATAAAATTTAGTGTAGAGTCTGTTAGAGTCTTTACGGTATTTTACAATCCCTTTTGGGTATTCCGATGTTCTCGTTTGAGTAACATATTTTATGTTAATGTCGAATTGTGAAAACCTTTTGAAATATATCTTGATGGTTTGTGGGAAAAACTATTTTGAAATGATTATATGAATACAACACTTTTATGGAAATGTCTCTTTATTGTTTTTTAAGAAAATTATGTTTACAATAAATTTTGAAACAATATGATAATTGGTTAACTGACAAAACTATTTTTTTAGATAATATTTATGAATAAGATATGATAATTTTTTTTATATGCTTGTTTTTAATAAATTTTATAATTATAAAAAGGATGTTTAAAGTAATTTTTATGGGTAAGATGCGATACACTGTTAAATGACTGTCTCTGGATTTTATGACAACCATGATTAAAATGAATTTTATAAAGATTATATTTAAGACGATTTTTTAAGTGATTTTTATAATTAAAACAACTTTCTTTATTATTATAAATTGATTTTTATAAAAACATTATTTAGTTGGTTCTTTCGAGTAAAGTCGGTTATTGGTATAAGAATCCTATCTTTTCATTTATCAATCTTGATACGTATTGTTATTCGTTATGTGTTTATTTTGTCATGGTACGCTTGTTGATTCTTTCGTTTGCATTTTCTATCGGTACATATATTCTATCATTCCTTTTAAGGATTCTTATGACATTTGATCCGCATCTATTTCCATATGTGAAATCCCTCATATGTATTCTAGCATTTGATTCGATATTCGTTTGCTACCCTATTTGGTATTTCGTAACCCTTAGAAGTCATTGATATACGTTTTATTCGACCAAGTCACTCTCCGTGGGGAGCACCTGTGTTGTTTAAAAGAAGGACGGTTCAATTCGAATGTGCATAGAATATCAAGAGTTGCACAAGCTGACCACCAAGAATCTCCCAAGGATCGACGACTTGTTCGACCAGTTACAAGTTTCGCGTTATTTCTCTAAGATAGATATTCGTTTCGGTTACCATCAGTTAAGAGTACATGGAGAAGATATTCTCAAGACGACATTTAGGACGCGATATGGACACTTTGAGTTTACGGTTATGCCTTTTGGGTTAACCAATGCACCAGCGGTTTTCATGGACTTGAAGAACCGGGTGTGCAAGACGTATTTAGAAAAGTTTTTTATTTTGTTTATCGATGATATCTTGATCTACTTGAAGCCTAAGGAGGATCACGAGGTTCATTTGAAGTTGGTGTTGGAGCTGCTGAAGAAGGAAAAGTTGTTTGCCTAGTTTTCCAAGTATGAATTATGGCTACAAGAAGTGTGTTTCTCAAACACGTGGTTAACAACAATGATATTCACGTAGACTCTAGTAAGATAGAAGTAATGAAGAATTAGTATCTAAGACGCCATCCAAGATACAATCATTCTTGGAATTCGCTGGTTACTACCGAAGTTTCATAGTAAATTTTTCTAAGATCGCTAAACCCCTTACTTTACTGACTCATAAGAATAAGAAGTAGGAGTGGGCCAAGGAATAAGAGGAAGCTTTTCAGACGTTGAAGGGCAATTTGTAAAATGCACCAATATTGTCATTGCTTGATGGATCTAAAGACTCTTACAAGGTTTCCCTTCACAAGTTTTGTTTAAGGTTTTAAAGTTAACAAGAACCACCCAACATCCTATGCCATTTGGTGTAGATTCGATCAATTGTGCCTTGCAATCAAACAAGCTAACCTCCATGAAGGAACAATGCCCTCTAAATTTGAATACTGTACAAGATTGTTTTGTCTGGGGATTCTAAGTAATACTTGATTTTCATCAGGTAACTTAAATTCAGGAGACAAAACAAGACATTCAGTGTCAGTGAAAAGAACCTTGTTCTTCTTGTCACACATCTGTGACACAGAAAAAAGATTGAAATGTTGTAGTTCTTTCACAAAGCACACATCCTCAAAATCTAACTTTCCTGTTTTTATTTTACCTTTGCCAGTTATGTAACATTTACTTCATCCAAAAGCAACAGGGCCACCATTAAAGTACTTGATATTCAGCACGGTAGGCTTGTTTCCAGTCAGGTCCTGGAACATTCCACTATCAACAATCCATTGTTTCTTAAAATCATTGTGTGGATAATCATGCACATCAAATAAAAGAGATTAGATTTTCTTAAAGACCCAAGCCTTTTTGGGCTTGAGTCTGCCTAGTGGATCTTTAAAGGTAGCATAATATCTAGGACTTGATCCACCATTGTATTTGGAGACTTTGTGCTAGAAATGTCTTTTTGGTCTCCAATTACAATCTGCTGAGGGCTTAACAGCAGTTTCCCTTTTTTCCCCAACATCACTAACTGCATTTACCTTAGCAGTATTAACAATTTTGATATGGAAAAGTTTGGTTCTACGATGCTTTTGTTCAATTTAATTTGCTTTCAAAAAGTTTGATACCATAGTCCTTAACGTTATTAACTTTGAACATTATTCACAGTAGGCTTAACAGTATTAACATTCCTAGTACCATTAGATGGTACTATCTTTCTGTTAAGTTTATGCCTAGCAGTACTAACATTATTAGTACTGCTAGCTCTAGCAGTATGCCTAGCAGTATTAACTGGAATGCCAGTTCTAGTTAGTACTGCTTGTAGGAAACAAATTGAATTTTGATGATTTACTCTTGCACATTGTTCCAATTTGACCTAATCTCCTTATGACTAGACTCTCCTTATCCTATTGTTTAACCTCAGCTTGTTTAGCCATCCATTTTAAATGGTAATCACAAATCTCTGAATAAGATCACTAAGACTATTCCCACAAACAAAACTATGCTTTTGTAGTAAACGCATATCCAAACCTTCTTATCAACTTTTGGATTTTTACTATGTGTGAATTGATTCTTAACAGTTTCCCTAGGAGTTTTTACTTGCTTATTAGTACTAGCAAAGCTAGGTTATTCTTGTTCTTTTGTAGGTTTAGACACACAATAATCATCACTATCTGACTCATACTCCTCAATGATAGGAGCATCAGTCCAGACTTTCAGTTGAGATCCTACATTAGGTTCATTAACAACTGGTTCAGACCAATTTCAGTGTCTCTACACTAATGTGGAGATCACATTATCAAAGTCCACTTGTATAGGGTTTCAGATTCACTAGTTGAGACTGTTTGACATATGTAAATTGTGAGTAATCAATTTTCAAATATCAGGTCCCAGATGGTGCATGTAAATCCCTGTCAAAGGGTGGGGTACAACATGCATTCTTCACTGTAACAAACCTATCATACAAAGGTTGATTTTCTAAATCACTTTCCTTATTCATAAATACACTTTGTAAAACTTCATTTTCATAGCTTAAGATGCCATCATATCTGTGATCGCCATACCCAAGCCTAAATTTATCATTAGCACTCATCTGACTATTTTGCAAAAGACTAAGATTTTTAGAAGAGTTGCGTTATTTTTCTACTTTAGCTTTTAAATCTTCTTTTTCTTTTCACTTCTCAATAGTTTCTTATGGTATGTAAGGACCAACTGTTTTAAGCATCTAAGTCTATTTCAAAAACCTTATCTTTTCCGTCACAACCAAAGTTGACCTTGTTGATAGAAACCTATTGTGCTTCAACTTTCTTTAATGGCTTGAGTATTTGCCTTAATTTTTCTATGCCATGCATCAGCTAAGTTGGTTGCTCTTTGTTCATCAAACGTTATTTTAAGTTTATATAACGATGCACACACATTCATTAGAACAAGATTGTACCTCTAGTGTCTGAGCCTGAACTGTTGCAAGCCATCAAAGCATAATCTTCCTCTATTCGAGTGCCAGTCCAATTAACAACCCTTCTCCATCAATATGTCACCAAAGCATTAGAGATCCTACCTGCTACCAACGGATCTTCACAACATCCTCATTTCCCCAGAGTTTCCAAGCATCTCTCCTCCTACTATCTGATTTTCCCATGGTTATCTGCATTCTCTAGCAAAAATGCCCCTGTTATGTAACAACATAGCTCTCTGACTTTGATATTGACAAACCAACCGTTACCTTGGCATACAATTGTAGCTTTCTTCATGTCTTTTGTAGAACTTTTCATTCTCATGGAAAACATGTCCACCTGCCATTTCAGGTCCATTTCTCCTAAATTAAACTCATCAAGCTGTTCCGAAATCCTCATGACATTTGAGGGCAACTGGATTGATTGCAAGTAAGGAGTATGATGAAGTTTGTCATAATTGAGTATGACCAGAGGAATTAGAACACCATAAAAAAAAAAAAAAGCGGTACTAAAATCAATTAGTACTGCTAGTGTTCCTTCTGAAATGAATGCCACATTCTGCTGCTTAGAGAAAGATGCAGTAGAGCCTTTAATGTATTTCTATGCTTGCATCACTGAGTTGTGCTCTTTGTTCATCATATAATTTTTTAAGTTTAGCATAAGACTCTTTACATTCTTTTGAACAAGAAGTTACCTCTGTGTCTGAGCCTGAACTGTTGCAAGCCATCAAAGCATAATCTTCTTCTTCTTCTGAGTGACTGGTCCAATCAACACATCCTCCATCAAGAGTCATCAAAGCATTGGATTCCTCCTTCTTCCCAAGTCTTTTGCTATTATCATTAGCTTTATTCTTCTTTGACTCTTCATTGCCACCAAATCTAGATTTTATGGCTTCCCACATCTCCTTTGCATCTGTCATCTTGTGAAACTTTGCTAGGTGATCTTCTGGTAAAGCAAGGAGTAAAGTGGTCCTTGCTTTTCTCTCTCTTTCCCTAGCTAGGGTTTCTTCAGCAGTCTTGGGTGGCAACACCTTCATTATCCCATGAGTATCTGTAGAGACGTTCACAGGACCATTACCCTTTTGAATGACTTCCCATAAAGGATAGTCTGTATGAGCTAGGTAATGCTCCATTTTCATAGCCCAAACATCATATTCTCCCTTCTTGAGAATAGGGAGTTTTATGGTGGACATAGTGTGAGGGGCTTGTGCTACAACTGGTGTTTGTGATTGTGGTGGAGGTGGAGCATCAGCATCTGATCCAGACATGATTAGTTTTTAAAGAGTAAGGGTTTATGAAACAGATGTGATCTGGTTCTTCTTATTCAGAGTTTCTCTTCAGGCTCTGATACCACTTGTGAGTCCCAAACTGAACAGATCTTTGCAGCCTGCTAAGGGTGATAGCCAACTTGTATAAATACAGATTGACTATAGAGAAACACTGACTATGAATACTTATTGTATATGCGGAATCTACACAATAGTATTAAGAAGAACAATGAATACTAAACTTTGATTTCTATTAATCTGCTTTAAGTGATTACAGATTACTAACTATGAGATATGATTGTATGAGATGAGATATATATTGAACTGATGTCTCTAACTATGCCATGAAGGTTCCTTTTATACACTAAGGAAAACCCTAATCTTGGCTTACAAAACGCGTAAAAGATAATACATATCTTTTCCTATTATATCTCATACATATCTCTTAAACGGTACTAACTATCTGAGCAGTACTTAACACTTTGTACTGTCAGTACTAACTATAACTAGCGGTACTAAGTATATAGCTAACAGTACTAAGTTAGGAATGCATTTAGGAATGCATAATTCCCAACAGAAGCATTACTCCTGGTTGTTCACCACGAATTCTTAGAGTGGAGAGGTTGTAGTAGAGAAGCAAAATCTCGTTATAACTCTAGGTTGGTAACTTTGCTCCCAAAACTCATTTATTCGCCGTAAATCGTGGATTGGCAGTTGTTACACAAAATTGGTTGTGGAGACCAGATTGACTAAATGTTAAAGATTAGTTTTAAGGAAGCTCAATCTGAAGAGGAGATATTCTTTTCTGTAGCTTGGGTGAGGGCTTTTAACATCCGTGAACCTATTTACCCAGAACTTTGCCATGAGTTCTATGCTACTTATGAGTTTGATGAAGTATGTGCGGGTGATGAGTTACAGTCAAAGAAGATAATCAGTTTTAGACTAGGAGGACGTGCTCATAGTCTAACCTTGTTGGAGTTTGCTAGGAAATTAGGATTATATCATGCTGAGGAATTGGAGGAAGACGGTTTTGATATTTATTTTCAGGGAGGTTTGAGAAGTGATGAAAACTTCAATGCTAGAGAATATTGGGAAAGGATTAGCATAGATAGGGACTTGCATTTGTCTAGGAGTTCAATAACTTCTGTTAGATTCCCGATTCTCAGAGTGTTGCATAAAATGATCACTTACGGATTGTGTCAGAGGACGACTGGATATGAGAAGATTCAGAAAAATGATTTGTGGTTGTTGAGTATGTTTGAGGATAGACATCAGAATGGGTATGCGAATGTGGCTTGGGTAATTGCAAAGTGGATGAAAAGAAAGGGAGCTGGAAGCCAAAAAGATAGTCAAATTTGCTGTGGACAGTTCATTACAAAGATTGCTAAGAAGAGCAGAGTTTTGACTGATGAGACAATACATAGCTTGAGTACTCCGGTTTACTGCAGATATTTAGACATGACTACCCTGAGAGAATTGATCGACTCTGAGGATAGTTTGATTCCTGATATTCCGGTTGATGATGTCCAAAGAGTTTCCGCCCAGAGAGCCCCGGGAGTTCAGAGAGCTTCGATGCAGGATTTATATGAGAGTATGGGTAGCATGGAGATTAGGTAGGAGGCAATCGAGAGGATGGAGTACAGACAGTCATATCACTGGGATAGGTACCAGGGTGTCTTTGAGCACATGGCAGGAGTTTATAATGTTTTGTTGTAGGGTGCTTACAACCCACCTAGTTATGCTAAGCCCAAGTACGACCAGTACTACCAGCAGTACTATCCGCAGCAACCACCACAACAACTGCATGATGATGAGGAGGATGAGTAGTGTCGGATGACACGAGTTGGATATGTGATTATGTGTTTTGACACATATGTTTCAAAAATGATATTATTATTATTATTATTATTATTATTATTATTATGTGTAAATGCCTCTGTTGGCATTAAAAACAATATTTTAAGACTTATTAATGGAATTTAAAGGCAGGCAGTTTTGAAAGGTCATCTTGTACGAATCATAACTCGGTCATAAAAATAGCAATTATCAATTTTCTTGAGCCTAAAATTAAGTTCAGAGAGTCTAGTTTCCAAAAAGTCCGGCCCCGAAAGGTTTTGAGGTCGGGAAGTTAGTTAAATAATTTTCATAAGAAAATTGGTCGAAACAGTAAATTCGGGTCAAATTCTGAGTTGTGTTTATGAGGGCAAAATCCATATCAAAACTTTGTTTTAATACACGAAACTCCTACTGTAATAAGTCCATGATGTTTATGAATTTCTAGAATTTTTGTAAAATTTTCCCAAGTGTCTAAATGGGTCTGGTCAAGTCAAGCTTTTTGAGTGAGTTTCGATCAGATCCGAATCTGAGTACTTTGCAAAGATGAATTTTTATAAAATAGTTCCACTTAATATTATTTTTTCTAAAAAATCACAGTAGGCTACAACTCATTGAGGAGCTAGGGAATGTAAGGAGAACCATCAATTAGATGTTTTAGTATTTTATTTTTTGTTCAAATACGTGACTATAAAATTCAGCCAGAAATTGTAAAAGTGATAGTTAATAAATAAAGTCATATAGGATATGAAAATGATTTGGGAGATGTACTTAAAGGATTATAAACTTAGTGTAAGGTTTAGAAGTCCATCATGTGATTGTTGCATTAGCTTGGGCATTTAGCCTAACCGAGTGTAACATATGTTTTTGTATGTTTAGATTGCGTGCAATATCTTGTCAAGTAAGCTGAGCATCAGGTGTGTTTCATAGTCCCATTTTACTATTTACCTTGGGATTGAAGTGATTGCAAAATATTTCAAAATATCTTGAGTCTTGATGATATGGTTCAAGGTAGCACAGGACCTTTTAAGTAGCTATTATATGGTATGTGCTGCATGTTTATGAGTTGCAATTGTTCTTCGCCCTATTGTGGGCAAGAGTTTTTTGCCGACTTGGTGTGGGTAGACCTTGTGTCGATAAAACTGTAACCCGAAAAAGCTGGATATGGGGAGTGCATTCCTCTCCAGACATTTTTGTTGCATTGGATCGGGGACACGGTCCGTCCAATTGAGATTCTTAGTTGCATGAATGCTAGCAGGTATAATAGCCAGCTTATTTGTCCTGCCATGTTTTGTTATTTTTATATAATCACAGTGATTGATTTAAATCTTGTATTGGTGTCGCAAAACCAATGACTCTCACCAACCATTGTGTTGACGTTTAAGCCTCAGTTTCAGGTGACGTTATGAAAGGTGTTGAAGTAATGAAAGTGGCGAAGAATCTTAGGATGGCATTGAAGATCTCATTTTATTTTATTTCATTAAGTGTTTTGCATGAGATTCCCTGAATTCTGATTTTTTAATAGTTTGTGAGACATTGTCCTTGTATTGATGAAGACCCTTTGTTCATTAATACAAGATCTCGTTCTGATTGTTATTGTATTAAAGTCATGACACATCGGTCATTTATATTTAGTCATGCATGTAGTGATTCTCTATTGTTGACATCATTGTGTTGTGATGATATCCATGATGTTACGCCTCGTGTTTCCGCCTAATTGATTTTTAATTAATATATGCATTTTTAGATTTAGCTTATTCAGCTTAATTGATTTTTAATAGCTTATTGGTTTGAGCTTATTGTCTTGTTTTTCTTTTAAACCTTAAGAATATCTTCTAGTATTTTTATAATTTTTCTCAAAAATTTAGGATTTAGTTTAGTATTTTTAATTTAATTTTTAGTTTAAAAAATAGTTTCAAATAGTTTATAAATTCAAAAAAATAATTTATGTGTTTTAAAAAAAATATTTTAATACATTTTAGTTTAGAAATTTGCATTTTGAGTTTTTAGAGTTTTATTTTGTCATTTTTAGTTAATTAGTTAGTTTGCTTTTAGTCATTAATTTGTTATTAATTGTTT
This sequence comes from Tanacetum coccineum, assembly GCA_026074375.1. NCBI lineage: Eukaryota > Viridiplantae > Streptophyta > Magnoliopsida > Asterales > Asteraceae > Tanacetum > Tanacetum coccineum. The sequence goes on along the minus strand of BQNB010057567.1, from coordinate 8,053 downwards.
TTTTTAAATATTGTTTAGATTTTTAAGTTGCCTTAATTTTTAGATTAGCGTGCTTTTATGTGCTTTCCCTTTGCGTTATTAGGTTTAGAATCCAAAACCTAAAATATTGACTATTCAAGCACGCGATCACGAACCGAAACAAGATTTTCAATCTTCACACTTCGTCGGGATACGACATCCAGGAGATAAAATATTGTTTGTCCTCAAGCAATTTTTATATCAAACGGGATACTCTCTATACTATTACTTATTTGGTATTTTGGGATATATATGTATATATGTATATATGTATATATGTATATATGTATATACATATACATATATATGTATATACATATATATGTATATACATATATATATATGTATACATATATATGTATATACATATATATGTATATATATAGACTAAATCAACCGAATCAAGTTTTTAGCGCCGTTGTCGGAGAAGTGTGTAACGATTATCGAGTGAGGTTTGAAGATTAGTGCATTGAAGACCCTTCCCCGTGAAGTTATCGTTTTTTGCGAATATATGTTTCATATTCTTTTATATAAAACTCTAAAATACAAAAAATATTTTTTTTTTCTCGATTTATTTTTAGATTTATTTTCTATTATAAAAATATAAAAATTAAACAAAACACAAATACTTTTCCTAAAGTATATATAATAGCAAAAAAATTAAAAAAACAAAAAAAAAAGAAACCGTTTTGTCAATTGTTAAATCGGCTCATCTTTAGAATAACAAACTATAAGAGAGGTATAAGGAGGGTTGATCCTACAAACTTCTACCCGAAAAGAGAAAGTTTTTAAAACGCTTCGCGCTTACCCGCTCCTCCGATTCTTTGTGCGTTTTCTAGAGAGCTACCGTGCACTATTGACTATCGGTTAAAAAAATATTTTACTTATTTTATTTTTTAGTGCATGTGCACCCGCTCTTCATCAAATTTAATTGTTGAATCTTCCACGATTCCGAAGCGACATAATCGTAGACGTTCTAAGCAAATAGTCGAACCCGAGCTTCGAACTATTATAGAGACTCCCGTTGCTACTATGGCGGATACGCGTACTATGTCGGAGTTACTCTAAGCACCCACCGAGGGTTACGGAGAGG